>JBBPBX010050341.1:0-16576 GCA_038048925.1 Garcialebias charrua
AGAAGGAGGTGAGGACTGAGCTTCCCAGACCAGCTCTTCTCAGCCGTCTGAGGAAGTAGAGTCTCTGATTACCTTTTTTTGATCAGGGCGGTGGTGTTGTCTGTCTTCACCTCCTTCTACACGTGTGCCGTTGAGAGCATCCTGTGCTCCGGCATCAACGTGTGGCATGGAGGCTGCACAGCTGCAGAAAGAAAAGCTCTGCAGAGAGTGGTGAAGGCTGCACAGAAGATGTTGGAGTCAGTCTCCCCACCATCACAGACATTTACACCTCCAGATGCAGGAAGAGAGCCACCTGTATCATGAAAGACCCCACTCACCCAGCACACAAACTCTTTGCCCCACTCCCCTCAGGAAGGAGGTTGAGGAGCATCAAATGTAGAACCACTAGACTGAGGAACAGCTTCTACCCTGAGGCTGTTAGACTCATGAATAAATAAACAATTAGAAAACAGTAATTACTGCAAAACATCACAACATGCTGATCTGTTTTTTTGTTTCTGTGTTCATTTGTGACCATCTGCTCATACAGACTCATGTCCGTGCTGCTGTTTGTAATTATGTTTTCCTATTATATTAGGGCTTAGTGTATTTCTAGTTGATGTTTTTCTTAGTTATATCCTACATGTTATTGCTGTTTTTCTCTCACATTTTGTTGTTGGATGTAACTGGGACCTTGTGTACATAATCTTGTTTCATCACATGTACCACATGCGGTGCAAATGACAATAAAGATGATTAGACTCTGATTAAAGTTGTACACCTCTTGGACTAGCTGAAAACATGTAAAAATATGTGGCAGGATGTCCCTACGGACATTGAACGCACCACATGAGTGCGGGATGTGATTGGGTCCAAAGCTGGCTTCCGGTATAAAAAGGGCCAGGCTTCAGTGGTTGACTTCACGTCATCCGCCTTCCGGTTCAGACCCTGGCGTCTGCTGGCTGGGTCGCGCCAGCGTAACTGAATGTGCGCTTTAAGGTCGCCGTGATCTACTGTTCCACGACCAAATGTACAAGCCTCCTGCTTCCCTCTACTGTTGAGGTGGAGCTCGTGGTGAGTAAAGCGCTAGTTCGTCTTTCTGTTTTATGTTCAGCTTTTAATTCTAATCTTTGTTTATTAGCTGCTGCTGTTTGTCCTTCACCGTTTTGTTCACCTGCTGTTCGAGCTGTCCACTGGCTGTCGTCTTGCTGTCCTGGCTGCTGATTTGATGCCCACTGTTCTGGTCAGCTTAAGGCTGGCTGCATCACCCGTCCTGTCTGGCTGATCGGGGCCGACTGGGGTTCAGCCCGGACTGGGGTTCAGCCCGGACTAATCGTCTTGGTGCCGGCGTGGATGGTGTCTGCTGCAGCGCAACGGTTCTCCCAGGACGAACTCTTTGGACAGCTGTGGCTTGATTAATTGGACATCTCCCAGGCGGTGGTATTAATTCTGCCGTGGTGTACTACTGTCTTTATCGAATTGCACTTTCATTGTTGCCAGGAGTTATTACTGCCTTTTTAACTGTGTATTTTAAATTTAGGATTTTTTATTAAACAAATTGTGCAATTTATTGGTGTTTGTGTGAAGTGTCTCCTGCCTCATCTTCTGCAACGGGTCTAAAGTGCCTAAAGGGTAACTTTTAATAAAGTTTTTAACCAAATTCATTTTTTTAAATAGATTATTTTTTTTAAACTAAAAGTTGCCTAAAGTATTTTTTTACCCATACCCGTTCGGCTACAAATATAAAAAAGTTACAAAACAATTCTAAGTTTTCACCAATTGCACGTCACTTATACAGTACAGTATTCTGATACCTACTTGACACTGCAGACTACGTGATGGTGTAACGACACTGCAACGTGATGATGTAATGACGCTGTTCGTCTGTCTGCTCACTGCTTTGAGGTTAAAAAAAGAAAAATATGAGCATATTTTGCACAGAAATGACATTGAAAACATTAAAACCTCTACCACCGCATGTGGTACATGTGATGAAACGAGATTATTTACACCGGGTCCCAGTAACATCCAACAACAAAAAAATGTAAGAGAAGAACAGTAGTAACATCTAAGATATGATCTAAGAAAAACATCAGCTAAAAATACACTAAGCACCAATGTACCGTAATAGAAAAACATCAATACAAGCAGCAGCACGAGCATGAGTCCGTATGAGCAGATGGTCACAAATGAACAGCAACAGGAAAACAGATCAGCATGATGTGATATTTTGCAGTGATTATTCTTATCATGTATTATTCATGAGTCTAACAGCCTCAGGGTAGCAGCTGTTCCTCAAGTGGTTCAACATTTGATGCTCAACCTACTTCCTGAGGGGAACAGGGCAAAGATTGTGTATGCGCTGGATGAGTGTGGTCCTTCATGATGCAGGTGGCCCTCTTCTTGCATCTGGAGGTGTAGATGTCTGTGATGGTGGGGAGACTGACTCCAACAGACCTCTGTGCAGCCTTCACCACTCTCTGCAGAGCTTTTTTTCTGCAGCTGTGCAGCCTCCATGCCACACGTTGATGCTGGAGCACAGGATGCTCTCCACTGCACACCTGTAGAAGGAGGTGAGGACTGAGCTTCCCAGACCAGATCTTCTCAGCCGTCTGAGGAAGTAGAGTCTCTGATGACCCGATCATGGGCGATGGTGTTGTCAGTCCTCACCTCCTTCTACATGTGTGCAATGGAGAGCATCCTGTGCTCCAGCATCAACGTGTGGCATGGAGGCTGCACAGCTGCAGAAAGAAAGGCTCTGCAGAGAGTGGTGAAGGCTGCACAGAAGATGTTGGAGTCAGTCTCCCCACCATCACAGACATCTACACCTCCAGATGCAGGGAGAGGGCCACCTGCATCATGAAAGACCCCACTCACCCAGCACACACAGTCTTTGCCCCGCTCCTCTCAGGACGGAGGTTAAGGAGCATGAAATGTAGAACCATTAGACAGAGGAACAGCTTCTACCCTGAGGCTGTTAGACTCATGAATAAATAAATAATAAGAATAAATACTGCAAAATATCACATCATGTTGATGCTGATCTGTTTTCTTGTTGTTGTGTGTTCATTTGTGACCATCTGCTCATACAGACTCAGGTTCGTGCTGCTGTTTATAATGATGTTTTTCTATTACATTAGTGATTAGTGTATTTCTAGTTGATGTTTTTCTTAGTTATATCCTAGATATTATTACTGTTTTTCTCTTACATTTTGTTGTTGGATGTAACTGGGACCATGTGTACATAATCTCGTTTCATCACATGTACCACATGTGGTGCAAATGACAATATTCTGACTGTGATTCTGATAAAAGTTGCAGGACTAGCTGAAAACATGTAAAAATATGAAAAAGTTACAAAACAATTCTCAGTTTTCACCAAATGCATGTCACTTCTATTTTCATCTTACCTGCATCACTGCAGTTTGACCGTGATGACGTAACGACGCTCTTTGGGGAAGGGTAGGGGCTGTCTGCTCACTCCGCTTTGAGGTGAAAAATGAAACATAAGAGCAAATTTAGCACAAAAATCACGGTGAAAACATTAAAACCTCTCTTTATGTTACAATACAGCGTTCACAGCTTGTCACGCTGCAGTGGTCAAGTTAAATGTTAACGCTTCTTCTTCTTTCGGCTTTTCCCTTTTCAGGGGTCGCCACAGCGAGTCATCCTCCTCCACCTCACTCTGTCCTCTGCATCCTCTGTCCTCACTCCAACTACCTCCATGTCCTCTCTAACTGCATCCATATATCTCCTCTTTGTCTTTTTCCTGCAGCTGCATTTCTAACATCCTTCTACCAATATACCCACTGTCCCTCCTCTGGACATGTCCAAACCACTGTCCCTCCTCTGGACATGTCCAAACCACTGTCCCTCCTCTGGACATGTCCAAACCACTGTCCCTCCTCTGGACATGTCCAAACCACTGTCCCTCCTCTGGACATGTCCAAACCACTGTCCCTCCTCTGGACATGTCCAAACCACTGTCCCTCCTCTGGACATGTCCAAACCACTGTCCCTCCTCTGGACATGTCCAAACCACTGTCCCTCCTCTGGACATGTCCAAACCACTGTCCCTCCTCTGGACATGTCCAAACCACTGTCCCTCCTCTGGACATGTCCAAACCACTGTCCCTCCTCTGGACATGTCCAAACCACTGTCCCTCCTCTGGACATGTCCAAACCACTGTCCCTCCTCTGGACATGTCCAAACCACTGTCCCTCCTCTGGACATGTCCAAACCACTGTCCCTCCTCTGGACATGTCCAAACCACTGTCCCTCCTCTGGACATGTCCAAACCACTGTCCCTCCTCTGGACATGTCCAAACCACTGTCCCTCCTCTGGACATGTCCAAACCACTGTCCCTCCTCTGGACATGTCCAAACCACTGTCCCTCCTCTGGACATGTCCAAACCACTGTCCCTCCTCTGGACATGTCCAAACCACTGTCCCTCCTCTGGACATGTCCAAACCACTGTCCCTCCTCTGGACATGTCCAAACCACTGTCCCTCCTCTGGACATGTCCAAACCACTGTCCCTCCTCTGGACATGTCCAAACCACTGTCCCTCCTCTGGACATGTCCAAACCACTGTCCCTCCTCTGGACATGTCTAAACCACTGTCCCTCCTCTGGACATGTCTAAACCACTGTCCCTCCTCTGGACATGTCTAAACCACTGTCCCTCCTCTGGACATGTCCAAACCACTGTCCCTCCTCTGGACATGTCTAAACCACTGTCCCTCCTCTGGACATGTCCAAACCACTGTCCCTCCTCTGGACATGTCCAAACCATTGTCATTCAACTTTAAATTTATTTCCAAACCATTTTACTGTACGCGGTTTAAAGTAATTGTTTATTTACATTATTTAAGTATTTCCTTGAGATTTAATTTAATTTTTATTTTGTCTGTTTTTGCACAATTTAATTTATTTTTATTCATCTAATTTATTTTATCTGTTTGTTGTTGATCTTGCACTACATACATATTATTTTGAACATTACTGCTGCAGTTCTTTGGAACCAAAGATAATAAACCAGATGACACTTTTGCTGTAAAGTACATTGCATACTGCTGTTTTATTTTATTTTATTTTTTTATTTTTGTTACTTTTAGTACCACTAACTGTATGCATATAGGATCATTTAAACAGGGCTGTCAGAGTTGCAATGAGTTTATGTTAGGTGGGTGAATGATCTGATCATAAATTTCGCTTAGGGCCCCATGGATGCTTGGGCCGGCCCTGGCTCTACAGCATTCACACAGCGTGTCACGCTGCGGCGACGTCAAGTCACGCTACGCTTCGTCTCATCTTCGTCACGTTCGACTCTAAATAACAACTCAAAACATCAAACGTGCGGCGCACACGGACCGACGTGTCCGTGTGCGCCGGACCCACGCATGGGGGTCTACGTGCGTGGGTCGCTCGGCTGTCCTCGGCAGGCGGCCGGCCCTCAGAACTGTACCCAGCGGGGTGGCGGTCCGAGTACCCACGCTCAAAACTCATGCACAGATAGTTGCTAATTTATATAAATGTTGATAAAAAAAAATAAAATAAATAAATTAATTAATTAATTCTTACCTCTGTGCAGTCCTCCGTCCACCTGCTGTCCACGGTTTAAACTTTTAAAATCTCCGCTCACCTCAGGCCGTGATACTGCAGAAAGGAAGCCATTACGTCTCTACACGTGTCAGCTGAGGGGTTTAACTTTTAAAGCTTCGGCTGAGGCCCCGCCCACAACAGGGAGCAGAGGAGGGGCGTTGCAGTTTGGCGCCATGTGTGTCAGTGAGCCACACACACGGCTGCAATAAATGCAACCGATACACAAAAACATACACACCACACACAAATACCCTGGGAGGTGCGTAGCCAGCCAATTTTATAAATGTAAATAACTTTTTATTAAAACAATTTTAAGTGTTAAAGCACACTCCAACTCATCCAGGCAGCCTATTAGCCACAAGTTACGCTGATATTGATGAGAAAAAACAATGTTTACATATTAATATATTTGGATACAATCTGTGTTTTATCCAGACATTGGCAAAGGCTGGCTAATACCAAATGTCCCGATAATGTCGGTACGTAGTCTGGCGCATAGGCGGGCCAATACGCTTGCACCAACGCACACACACACACACACACACACACACACACACACACACACACACACACGAGGGCACTTCTTAATTGACAGCTGCTGGATTTCTATTGCTAGAGACAAAACTTCTCTCTGCAACTCTTGAATTCTCCATGCGGCATCATCCAGTTGACCTAAGAGAAAACACAAAGGTGAAAACACAAAAAATATAATAATTTCCATAAAGTATAATAATAATAATAAATTTAATTTATTATCTGTCACCAATTTATTACCTGTGTGGTAAGTAGTAGAGCTCGTTTGGCACTCCTCCTGGACATGATGCTGTTCTGGAGGGGCGTATCCTGTGACTGTTCAACAGTCTCACACACTCATCCAAGTCTCTCTGAAGAACATCACCAAAACAATATGTCAGCAGACACTGGTGCTCGTGACTCCCGTGAAGAATCCAGCTTCTCGAAGATCTGCAAATAGCTCCATCCAGAACTGACACCAACAGAAATCAAGTTATTTTCAGTATATCCATGTTTGAATTATGGTTACTTGTAATTAAATTAGTTTATGAAGACCACTTACCTTCCCTTTCTGAATATGGACCACCAGGACTCAATCCTCTGGTTGGTTGTGGAGGAGCCATACATGTGGCTGGATGCTGGATGGAGGCAGCGTTGTGATATTTTGTGATCTTTTTATTATTGGATCAACATGGCACACTGCAATAACAACGTGTTGATGACTGTGCCATGTTTGTTAGGTGGTGAGAGAGATGGACACAAAAAGAAAACAAAAAGATGAATTATTAATCGCATCAGAACATGGAAATGGTTTGACATATAGCTTTTAATTTAATATTTAAAATGCTATTCTAAACAACAGTGTTGTAAGATGTCAGAGATTAGCTTTTAATTTAATATTTAAAATGCTATTCTAAACAACAGTGTTGTAAGATGTCAGAGATTAGCTTTAAATTTAATATTTAAAATGCTATTCTAAACAACAGTGTTGTAAGATGTCAGAGATTAGCTTTAAATTTAATATTTAAAATGCTATTCTAAACAACAGTGTTGTTAGAGACTTGAATAGATAAGCACAACCCTAAATAGAAATGCAAAATCAAATTACTACCTGGACGAATCCACCAAAAATCTAAATGATCCAAAAAGGTTTTGGCAAACAGTAAAATCAAATTCTGGTCAGACAACATCCACTGATTTACCCAGCTCCATCATGACCAGCACAGGTATTCTGTCAGACAAATTATCAATTCTGAACTGTTTTAATGAACACTTTATATCCTCTGGCTCCCTGTTTGAATCTACACATCCTGAAATGTTATCTGC
Source organism: Garcialebias charrua (assembly GCA_038048925.1). Lineage (NCBI taxonomy): Eukaryota > Metazoa > Chordata > Actinopteri > Cyprinodontiformes > Rivulidae > Garcialebias > Garcialebias charrua. The sequence continues at coordinate 7,424 of JBBPBX010050341.1, forward strand.
TGACCAAACTGATGCAAATCCACCCCCAGCTCCACATGTGCTGGACAAACAGGTCACAAATCGCTTTGACTTCGAATCAATATCTCCCGCTGAAGTTCTAAATGCTCTAAAAACTCTCGACACACGCAAAGCAGCAGGACCTGACAACATAGAACCACTTTTCCTAAAACTAGCTGCAGATTTCATTGCTGAACCTCTTTCCCATATTTTCAATCTCAGTCTCAACACAAATAAAATACCCAAAATCTGGAAATCAGCTTTTGTTCTCCCTCTGCTAAAAGGGGGTGAACCAACAAATGTCAACAACTACAGACCAATTTCAAAATTATGCATTCTTGCCAAACTGTTCGAAAGACTTGTCTGTGATCAGCTAACTGATTTCCTACAAGCAAACCATATTCTATCACAATTCCAGTCAGGATTCAGAAAACAACACAGCACCGTCACTACAGTTCTCAAAGTATTAAATGACATCATACATGCCCTGGACTGCAAACAATTCTGTGTTGCCCTATTTATAGACCTGTCCAAGGCATTTGATACAGTTGATCACAGACTATTGACAAACATCCTGGAACACTCTGGTCTATCAAAACTTGCAGTCTCCTGGTTCACCAACTACCTAACTGACAGAACGCAGTCTGTTCATGTAGCCGGATCCTCCTCTACTTTCTTAGATGTTGTGAAAGGGGTGCCACAGGGTTCTGTCTTGGGTCCCATTCTTTTCTCCCTATACATCAACGATCTTTGCAGTGATCTGTCAAATGCCTCCCACCATTATTGCGCAGATGACACTGTGGTGGACCACTAGGGGGCTCTACTCACACCCAGTGGACCGAATGTGTTACAGGATGCTTTTATTGTGAAAGGTCCAGAGGACCGGATGTTGTGTTGGTATATAAGGCGGTGTTGGGTGGTTTTCCCGCCAGTTTAGTAGGAGTTGATTAAAAGTGAAGAACTATATCCCGTCTCCTGTGTCGTCTCTTCACCACCTCCTACACTGGTGACCCTTGTGAATTGAAATGACGACATCTGAAGGTCAAGCCAGCTCTCCTCAGCTGTCCGCGGTTGTGGAACCTCCACCGGCGGCCCCGCTCGCTTTTGCGGTGGCCGTTAAAATCCCGGACTTCTGGCTGCACGCACCTCGGTCGTGGTTCGCCCACGTCGAATCACAGTTCGCTCTTCGCGGGATCTCTGCAGACGACACCAAATACCACCATGTGGTCGCTTCACTGGACCCATTGTCCACCCAGCGGGTAATGAGCCTGCTCGAAGACCCTCCTGCACAAGGAAAATACGACGCCCTCAAGGAGCTCCTTCTGCAGCGTTACACGCTCTCGGACGCGGAGCGCGCCGAGAAACTGTTTTCCCTCTCCGATTTGGGCGATGGCACAGCTCTTGAGCTCATGGAAGGAATGTTGTCGTTGAGGGGTTCAGCTGACTGTGAGTTTCTCTTTCTACACCTCTTCCTCCGCCGGCTCCCGGCTCCAGTGCGCACTGCCCTGGCCAACTCCCCGTTTCTGCAGCAGAAGGATTACCGCTCGCTGGCCCGCGAAGCCGACCGCATCCTGCTGGCTGCGAGGACGTTCGCGGTCCAAGCGGCGGTCCCCGGATCTCCAGCGGCGCCCGAGCTTCAAGCATCGCCCTCAGCGCCGGACGAGCCAGTGGTCGTAGCAGGGGTCGCCCGCAGGCGGTCAGGAGCTGCCTTTTGTTTCTTCCACCAGCGTTTTGGCGCCAAAGCACGACGGTGCGTCCCACCGTGCAGTTTCAAGCCGCAGGGAAACGACAGCGCCAGCGCCCGCTAGCAGTCGCGGCCGTTGGCGACAAGGAAAGGCTGCTTTTCATTGAAGACTCGAGGTCGGGGAGGCGGTTCCTGGTGGACTCCGGCTCGCAGAAGAGCCTCGTTCCCCCGACTGGCTCCGACAGGTTAGCAGAAGGCTGCGGGCCGCAGCTAACCGCGGCTAACGGCTATCCCATCAAGACGTTTGGCGAAAGGTTGGTGACTGTTCGTTTCCATGAACGGGACTTCCAGTGGAACTTTGTGGTAGCTGCTAGCTCAGTCCCTATTTTAGGGGCTGATTTTCTTTGTGCTCACGGGCTCCTGGTTGATTTAGCTAACAGACGTTTGATCGACGCTGTGTCTTTTTCGTCACTGCCTTGTGAGACGCGAGGAGCTGGGCCTTTAATGCATGCTAACTTTTTAGCTTCGGGTAATGTGTTTCAGCGTTTATTGTCTGAATTCCCCTCGCTGACTGTTCCTGATTTTGCAAACACAAACACAAAACATGGGGTCGAACATTATATTCCCACAACGGGCCCCCCGGTGTTCGCACGTGCACGCCGCCTCGATGCTACTAAGCTAGCAATAGCACAGGAAGAGTTTGCTAACATGGAGCGTTTAGGCATCGTGCAACGCTCAAACAGTCCGTGGGCCTCCCCCCTCCACATGGTGCCCAAGGCAGATGGCAAATGGCGTCCATGTGGGGATTTCCGCCGCCTTAATAACATCACAGAGAACGATCGTTATCCCATCCCCCACATCCAGGATTTTTCAGTGCACCTGGCTGGGACCTCCATTTTTTCTAAAGTAGATTTAGTACGGGGGTACCACCAGGTTCCTGTGCATGTGGAGGATGTCCCTAAGACCGCTGAAGGCAACGCCCGCATGCCTCAATGACTATCGCCCAGTAGCACTCACCCCCATCCTGATGAAGTGCTTTGAACGGCTAGTCATGAAAAGCATCACATCTGTCCTCCCTGACTCCCTGGATCCCTTCCAATTTGCATACCGACCTAATCGCTCAACCGACGATGCCATCTCCTCTGCCCTTCACACAGCTCTCACACATCTGGACACGAAGGACTCCTATGTTAGAATGTTGTTCATCGACTTCAGCTCGGCATTTAACACCATCATCCCCCAACAGCTCATCCTTAAACTGGACAGTCTGGGGCTGAACACCTCAATGTGTAACTGGCTGCTAGACTTCCTGACCGGGAGACCACAGACAGTGCGGGTCGGGAGTAACACATCTAGCACCATCACATTGAACACAGGGGCCCCACAAGGATGTGTGCTGAGCCCCCTTCTATTCACCCTGCTAACACACGACTGCACACCATCGTACAGCTCCAACCACTTCATCAAGTTTGCGGACGACACAACAGTGGTGGGTCTCATCAGCAACAACGATGAGACGGACTACAGGAACGAGGTGAGCCGCCTGGCCTTGTGGTGCGGACACAACAATCTCACTCTCAACGTGGAGAAGACAAAGGAGATTGTTGTGGACTTCAGGAAGAAGGATGCCCAACATGCCCCTCTGACCATCAACAGCACCGCAGTGGAGAGAGTAGACAGCACCAAGTTCCTGGGAGTGCACGTCTCAAAGGACCTGTCCTGGAGCAGGAACACTGCAGCACTGGCAAAGAAGGCTCACCAGCGTCTCTACTTTCTCCGCAAGCTGAAAAGGGCTGGAGCTTCAACCCCCATCATGAGCACCTTCTACAGAGGTGCCATAGAAAGTGTCCTGACCAGCTGCATCACTGTGTGGTTTGGTGCATGTACTGCATCCTGCCGCAAGAGCCTCCAGCGCATTGTGAGAGCAGCTGAGAAGATCGTGGGCACCTCCTTGCCCTCACTGCAGGACTTACACAGCAAACGCCTCACTCGGAAAGCCCACTGCATGGCAGGTGATCCCACACACCCACTACACAGCTGCTTCAGACTGCTGCCATCAGGGAGGAGACTGAGGAGTCTCCAGGCTCGAACCAGCAGACTGAGAGACAGCTCTGTTCATCAGGCAGTCAGGATGCTAAACACTCTGCCTGCTCTGCCCCCCCTCCCATTTGAACTGCCTTAACACTAAAACTTTCTCACACATTACCACACAACACAAAGATTTTAACACTGGACTCTGTGTCATCAAACGGGTTATTCACTAAACTCTCGGTCATGTGCTCATACAGTTTGCACTACTTCTCATACTTGCACTAATGTTTGTATTACATCACTGCCTATAATCATAATACTGTTTACATTCTCTGTTTACATTTATTAATACTGTTTACTTTTATTACTACTGCTTACATGTAATTACTACTGTTTACATTTACACTACTCTAATATCTACACCACTGCTGATACATATACAGTGTGCTCTGAACGGTCTTATTTAGGGATGCCCAATGTGCCTTACTGCATATGCCACTTTTTGCCTCTATAACAACATCAACTACTACCTCATACATATACTGTGTACATTAACTCATACGCTGCTTTGCCACTTTGCAAATGTCAATGCTAGAAACCTTTAGTTTATTTTAGTTATACTTTTTATACTCTTTTTTTATACTAGTATGCAAAAACTCAGGACAGTATTATGTTCATTAAATGTTTAATGTTTTAGTTTTAGAGTTGGTGTAAATTTTCATACTCTTATACCACTATGCAAAAAAACTCAGGACAGTGTTAGTTTTACTATTTTATGCTTATGTCTATTATTATATGTTTCAGTGTTTCAATGTTTAGATGTTTACTGTTGCACCGAGGGACTGAGAGAAACGCAATTTCGGTCCTGTGTATGTCCTGTACAGTACATATTGCAGATCTGACAATAAAGTTGACTTTGACTTTGACTTATCACGCCTTTCGGCCTTTTTGAGTTTTTGCGCATGCCTTTTGGTCTTAAAGGTGCAGCACAAACATTTCAGCGGTTGATGGATTCAGTCCTAAGGGGTCTGTCCTTCGTATTTGTGTACCTGGATGACGTCCTGGTGGCTAGCAGCTCGGCTGAGCAGCACTTGTCCCACCTCCGTGAGGTTTTTCAGCGCCTGGCAGCACATGGCCTGATTGTAAATACAGCGAAATGCCAGTTTGGGCTGCCAGTCATTGACTTTTTGGGCCACCGCATTTCTGCAAGTGGTGCCGTCCCGTTACCAAACAAAGTGCAGGCGGTGTCAGATTTCCCACAGCCCCAGTCTGTTAAAGCGCTACAAGAATTTTTGGGAATGGTTAACTTCTATAACCGTTTCCTCCCCAGGGCAGCACAACTGCTGCGTCCGCTCTATGGAGCGCTGAAAAAGAAAAAGCCCAACGACAGCGTGGACTGGACACCAGAACGCCTACAGGCATTTGGTGATGCTAAAGCTGCACTGGCCACTGCTGCCCTTTTGGCCCATCCATCCCCAGCGGCGCAAATAGCTTTAACAACCGACGCATCTGATGTTGCGGTGGGGGCTGTGTTAGAACAGCAGGTTTCCGGGGTTTGGCAGCCGCTTGCATTTTTCAGCCGTACGCTGCGGGACAATGAGCTGAAATACAGTGTTTTTGACAGAGAGTTGCTGGCGCTTTACCTGGCCACACGCCATTTCAGGTTTTTCCTGGAGGGCCGCCGGTTCACTGCATATGTTGACCACAAACCCTTGGTGTTTGCGATGTCAAAAATTTCTGACCCCTGGTCTGCTCGCCAGCAACGCCACCTCGCAGCGGTGTCTGAATTTACTACAGACATTCAGCATGTGGCTGGAAAATCCAACGTGGTGGCCGACTGTCTCTCCCGGGTGCTGATCTCTCCCGTACACGTTGGCATCGATTTTTCTGCTATGGCTGCGGACCAACGTAGCGACGCAGAAATACTCGAGCTCCAGTCCGGGCCCACGGGCCTCGAGTTGGAGGAACGGCAGGTGAATGACGGAGGTCCCCTCCTGCTCTGTGATGTTTCTACTGGCAGGCCCCGCCCCCTGGTTCCAGTTTCATGGCGACGCCGCGTTTTTGACTCCTTACATTCCCTTTCTCATCCAGGTGTTAGAGCCTCGGTGAAACTGGTCAGTTCAAAGTTTGTTTGGCCCGGTCTGCGTAAAGCAGTTAAGGAGTGGGCAGCAGCGTGTGTCCCATGCCAGCGCGCTAAGGTTAACAGGCACACCAAAGCACCTTTGGAACCCTTCTCCATCCCAGGTCGGCGGTTTGATCATGTGCACGTAGACCTGGTGGGCCCTCTGCCTCCATCACAAGGTTTTACTCATCTGCTGACTATGATAGACCGGACCACCAGGTGGCCTGAGGTGGTTCCTTTGACATCCACGACATCTGCAGTGGTGGCCCGGGCATTTTTGTCTACCTGGGTGGCGCGTTTCGGCCCCCCTTCAGACATTACATCAGACCGGGGCCCGCAGTTTGTTTCTGAACTTTGGTCTACCATGGCCAAGAGTCTGGGGACTAACGTTCACAGGACCACCGCTTACAACCCCCAAGCTAATGGTTTGTGTGAACGGTTTCACAGATCATTGAAAGCTGCACTGCGTGCTGCATTGACCGGTGACAACTGGATTGACCGTCTTCCCTGGGTTTTGTTGGGTTTACGTACCGCAACCAAAGAGGACCTGAGCTCTTCCCCGGCTGAACTGGTTTTCGGTCAACCTGTGCGCGTCCCCGGTGAGTTTTTACCTGAGGTACCCTCACCACAGTTTGCTCCACCGTTGCTCCATTTTTCACCTCAGGAGGCCCCTTTTCGTGTCCCCGGCCCGGTACACCATTGTTTACCGCAGTCATTTGTCCCTAAGAGTCTGGAGTCCTCTAAATTTGTTTTTGTCAAACACAATGCACACAGGACACCACTACAGCCTTTGTATGATGGACCGTTTCGGGTTCTTCAACCAGGTCCAAAACATTTCCTTTTAGATTTAGGGGGTCGTACTGAGACTGTCTGTATCGATAGGCTTAAACCAGCTCATGTTATGTCAGATGATCAGGTTGTTACGGCCCAGGCTCCTCGCAGGGGCAGACCTCCATCCACATTGTTAACGGACTGCTGTCCCCCTGCCAGAGACTCTCAACGTCCATTGGAGCCCGAATCTTCTGCAGGCCCTCCTCGGAGCCCTCCGCTTCATCAGACTGGTTCTGCAGGGCCCAGGTTCAGCCGTTCTGGTCGTTTAATCAAACCTAAAATGCGGGACTAGTGATGGACCTTACTGGGTGTTCTGGGGGGGCGTGTGTGGTGGACCACTAGGGGGCTCTACTCACACCCAGTGGACCGAATGTGTTACAGGATGCTTTTATTGTGAAAGGTCCAGAGGACCGGATGTTGTGTTGGTATATAAGGCGGTGTTGGGTGGTTTTCCCGCCAGTTTAATAGGAGTTGATTAAAAGTGAAGAACTATATCCCGTCTCCTGTGTCGTCTCTTCACCACCTCCTACAACACCATCATTTATTGCTGTTCTTCCTCCCTCAGCCAAGCTTTCACCTCTCTTCAGGATGCTTTTAATATTATTCAGTCACGGCTGCAAAAACTTAGACTGGTCCTAAATGCCGACAAAAGCAAGTTCATGGTTCTTGCCAACAGAAAGCAGCAACCAGAGAACCCACCTCAAATTGGAACCCAAGAGGGAAAACAAATAGAAATGGTCTCCACCTACAAATATCTAGGTTTCAACATTGACACTGAACTGTCTTTTAAAACCCACATCTCCAAAATGGCCACTAAACTCAAACTGAAGCTAGGTTTCTTCTTCAGAAACAAATCCTGCTTCTCATGCAAAGCCAGGAGAACATTAGTAGCTGCAACATTCATGCCAATACTAGATTATGGTGACGTGCTGTACATGAGTGCTGCATCAAAATACCTACAGTCCTTAGACTCCATTTACCACGGTGCCCTTCGGTTCATTACTGACTCCAGTTATCGCACTCATCACTGTGAGCTTTACGTAAAATCTGGCTGGTCATCTCTCAGCACTCGCAGATACACTCACTGGATATCCTTCATCTACAAGACCCTCCTAAACCTGGTCCCGTCATACCTCACCTCCTTAATACAAACATCACACAGTCATTACTCCCTGCGCTCTAACGATTTAGTCCTCCTGTCAGTTCCTCCTGTCAGAACTGAACTAGGAAAAAGAGCATTCAGCTTCGCCGTCCCCTCAGCCTGGAACAACTTACAGAAAGATCTGAAACTATCAACATTCATCTCTCCTGGATCCTTTATGTCAACCGTAGTAGAAAATGTCATCAAGAAACTTGACCATTGCAGATGTTTCTAACCATTACTTATCCAATATACATGTCATTGTTGATTTTTTTAACTTTATTTACCCAACCGAGGTCTGTCTGCTTGTTTTGTATATAATGTATATAGAAATCTGTCATATCCTGTTGGTTTTGAACTGTCAACATCTGTTTACTGTGATTGTAGTTTTCTTTATTTTCTTTTGATAAGTGCAAATGCCTATTGCCAATGTGACGTGTGCTGCTGACCACTTGACCAGGTCACCCTTGTAAAAGAGATCTCGATCTAAACGGGCTCTCCTGGTTAAATAAAGGTGATTGATTGATTGATTGATTGATTGATTGATTGATTGCTTGCTTGATTGATTGATTGATTTACAGCACTGACACAGCAGCAGTGCACAGTTTAGCTACCTGTGGCTGCTAGCTAGATCAGAGGCTGTTTCCTTAAACAGTTACAGAATAGTAAATTGATAATGATGATTAACGTTATCACAGCCAACTAACACGTAAATACAGAAAGTAAACGTTAAAGCATTACATCACTGACAGGCAGCGTTAGCTACTGTGGCTAAAGTTGCAGCAATGATGGATTACATTACCACAACTAACAAACACGTAAATACAGAGTTTATTAACCTTACCTTAAGCTATATCTTGTAATTTGCAGCCGTCTTTTAAAATTTGCAGCCGTCTTTTTAAATTTGCAGCAGTCTTTTTTAATTTGCAGCTGTCTTTTTTAATTTGCAGCAGTCTTTTTTAATTTGCGGCCGTCTTTTTTAATTTGCAGCCATCCTTTTGCAGTTCGTTCATTTTTTGCAGCGTGTTTAATTTTTTGTAGCGCTTATCTCTTCTTGCAGTGCGTTTGCACCCCTCGGCCACCGTATTTTAAGATTCTTTTAGTGGTTTTTAAATGTCTCAATGATCTAGCACCATCTTATCTTGCAGAGCTGCTATTGCCCTATGAACCCCCGCGGACATTAAGGTCCTCTGGTACTGGACTACTAACAGTTCCAAAAGTCAGAACTCACACTTACGGTGAGGCTTCTTTCCAGTTCTATGGCCCCATCTGTGGAATCAGGGCCGGATTAACAACCCCAGGGGCCCCTGGGCACCGAAGCTCACAGGGCCCCCTCCCTAACCTAAC
>JBBPBX010050344.1:0-12976 GCA_038048925.1 Garcialebias charrua
TTGAATATTTCAAATAACTCCAACAGGATACATTTAGTATATGAACATGTTGTGATCACACTAGATTTTTTTGAAAAATATCAGCTATGTGGTTTTTGATAGAATTGATAATATGTGATACAAAGTACAAGGGAGAAAATTAATGGAGGTAGCTTGACACATTTATGTCTATAAAACATTGAATTTTATTTCAAATAACTCCAACAGGATACATTTAGTATATGAACATGTTGTGATCACACTAGATTTTTTTGAAAAATATCAGCTATGTGGTTTTTGATAGAATTGATAATATGTGATACAAAGTACAAGGGAGAAAATTAATGGAGGTAGCTTGACACATTTATGTCTATAAAACATTGAATTTTATTTCAAATAACTCCAACAGGATACATTTAGTATATGAACATGTTGTGATCACACTATATTTTTTTGAAAAATATCAGCTATGTGGTTTTTGATAGAATTGATAATATGTGATACAAAGTACAAGGGAGAAAATTAATGGAGGTAGCTTGACACATTTATGTCTATAAAACATTGAATTTTATTTCAAATAACTCCAACAGGATACATTTAGTATATGAACATGTTGTGATCACACTGTGTTGTTTAAAAAAAAAAAAACAGTTTCTGGACTAAATTAATCACATTTTTCTTTTACAGTCAACAGAAGAAAATCGCCAGAATTCAACAACCTGTGTCATCTTCTGGAGGAAGACGTGAGACACCAGATGGAAATTTGTTACTTCTGTTTGTCACTTCAAACTTTTCCTATTAAACGTTATATTTTCTTAAGTGGTGTCCTCGAACATTCAATTTCCTAAACTTATTTTATAATGTGAAGTGTGTATTGTGTTTAAATCCATACTGGAAGTTAAGAGAACTTTCCATTTGCATTTGACCTTTAAAGAATCATAAGATAAAGATTATTAGAATCTGCTCAACTGTTATTACGTTATAAATTATTTGGTTCTAGGATGAAGTCATACAAAAAAAGTCAAAAATTAAAAGTGGCCAAAGTCCTTTGGACAGTTTAAAGTTAAAGAATTCACAGACCATCCATCTACCATCTACCCATCTACCACCCAGCAGCAACTTTACCAGGGAAACTCTGGCAGTTTCAAAGATCACAGTGTGATGTTTTAAATCAACTTTATTTATAAAGCACATTTTAAAAACCACAGGGTCAACCAAAGTGCTGTACAATAACATAAAAGACAAGTTAATTAAAAACTATAAAAAGCATACAAAAATAAATACATATACCAGTCTTACTGCAGGTGTGTTAACATGCCATAAAAGATAAGATCACGTGTTAAAAGCCAAGGAATAAATGTGTGTTTTTAAATAAGATTTAAAAAGTTTTGAGGACTGTCAGCAGCAACTGCTCAGCTGATCTGAGATCGGGGAGGGCAGGAAGGTTGAAGCAGCTCAGATAAATATGGTTTTGCAACTTTATCAAGCACCTTGTGCATAACTAAATAATAAAATATGCTTTAATACATCTTTATTGTAAAAATACTAAATTGGAAAATACATGGGTTTAAAGAAGGCAACAAGGTAGGATTATGAATTGGGTTTAAAGATTACAGCTCATGAGGTACTCATTATAGCATGACATCTCTTTCACAACATTCTGTCAAAGCCTTTATTGTGTTCTTCTTCTAGTGGTGGCTAGTACTGTAGTAAATAGCTTGAGGGAACACTACTGCCACCATGTGGTAAGACGAGTAGGATTCTGGACCCCGCCCACAGAAGGGGTACAAAAAAGCTGTGGAAACAGAACATAGATGTGACCCGACCCGAACTGAGCCGACCTGAGCCGATCCAACCCGAGCCGAGCCGAGCGGTGGAAAAGAGGCAGGAGGCTGCTACCCCCGCGACCCGACCCCGGATAAGCGGAAGAAAATGGATGGATGGATGGATGGATGGAATTTTTGCTATCTTATAATAGACTGTCGGAAATGGGCTTCTTCCATACAAACTAGCCAACTGATTTTCATAAAACTTTCAGGAAAGTATCAATGCATGTGCCTCTACAACTGTTCAATCTTTGGAGCTAACCCCATTCAAGATGGCTGCTCCAGCCAACTGACCTTAGAGAACACAAACATGGCTAGAAGTCGAATCTTACACCATCGAGTGAAACCTTGGTTTGGTAGTAGCCGAGAATCATCCCTAAAACACATATTATAAGCACTATACATTGCACATTATCATTGTTCAAATCTTTAGAGTTAACCGTTGTTTGTCAGAAAAATATCTAATCAGCTAGCGGATAGATTTGAATGAAACTTGCAGAACATAATCACAAGACTATGTATTTTAGTTTGTAGCAGGTCGCTTTTGTAAATGAGCCCTCGAGGCTCAATGAGATTTACCTGACTAAATAAAGGTTGAATGAACAAGACGTGCAGCTACAACTGATTTACCTTTTGGACCCACTCAAGATGGGTCAACCCAAAAATGTAGAAACCTGAGTCAGTTTTAGGTGGTAGTAGCTGAGAGTGGTTTACAGCAGATACTCTGTGACGTATTGTACAAAACGTTATTTACAAGACTAAAACAGCCACAACTCTGTTGCTTCTTCACATGAGATGATTGTAGTCCACATGGCGTGATTGGTGGCGGATGCACGTGTCGTTAGTAGGTTTGACCACAGATACTGTAGTAGGTTTGACTGTCCAGCAATGCACCAACAATTATGTCACTTTTATATAAACCTTAAAAGAGTACATTCAGTTTAAAATAAATAAATAAATAAACAAACTCCTCCCAGGCTCCAAGCAGCAGCCGGAGTCGACTGCCTGGTGTCAGATAGCAGAAGCGACGGTGGCAGCAGCCCACACATGATAGGCCCTGATGTTTGGCTCCTGCAGCTCAGTGGGTTATTGTACACCATCCGGAATGATGAGCGCCGCCATCCAGTCCTCGGAAACCGCATCACTTTAACAGATGGATGATGGGAGGGCTGGCTCACAACACTCCGCTAAAAACAATCCATTTAATTAGACGCAACAGCCAAACTCTGAACACTCTCACTGGAGGGATTGACTTATTTCCTGCCGCTCTTCTGTCAGGAAAGTCAAATTAATAGCTGCGGCTACAGGCTGCACATAAAGATATGTTGGAATCTAATAATCCAATTGCTTAATGAAAAGCATACATTTATTTCTGATTTCACGACAACAACACAAATCTGTCTTAATGTGGATGGCGTCCCATGGCTGATGAGTGTCCTATGTTTCCAGGGGTTCTGGTTCTGTCCTGGTATCCTCCCGGTCTGGCTGATGACAACGGGGAACCCGCTGAGGATCTGGTACCAGCTGTGCTGGATGCTGCATACAGACACAACCTGAAGGTAAAGGCCTTCAGCTCCTTCTCTACAATGATCTGTTTTACCTTCTGCTAACAGAAGACAATATCTGACCATTTAGGATGATGATGGTGACAAACACTGTTTAACAATTTAACCTACCGGTACTGTAAAAAAAACCAAAAAAACAAACAGGCATCAGATAAAACATCAAACACAACATTTAAATTAACAAAAATTATAAGATTAGACACGACTAGAAGTTTATTGTGGCTGAAGCAACAGAGAAAAGGGCATTACTAAAATCATAAAACATTGTACAGGTATTCCCCGACTTACGACGTAGTTCCGTTCCTACGTTGCGTCGTAACTCAATTTTTTGACGTAACTCGAAACATACGTCCAAACTGCACTTTATACGTACAGTACTGTATTTTACCAAGCACTTAGCCTATCCTAACACAGTACCCTACATAATTATCAAAAAACACATACATTTCAGAGCCATAATGAAGTGGAAAAAAAGAGTTAATTTCCTACTCTGGACTGCTGGTGAAGCCATTTCCTCCGTTTCTCCCTCCCTCCTCCGGATTCTCCATTCATTTACGCTGTAAAACCGCCGTCCATAAAACAGTTACTTTTCCACAGCTGTTGCCTGTTTCTGCTTGTCCAGCTTGCTCCAACAAGTTTTGTTTTGTTTTTTGAATGTCCAGAGGACCAGACTTAGCTTTTTTAGAGAGTACAGGCAGCTGTAGCCTCCACAGCTAGCAAAACGGAAAACCGGAAGTAGCCAGAAACTGGACGGAAACTGCCAAAATCGGCTTCATCCATCCATCCATCCATTTTCTTCCGCTTATCCGGGGTCGGGTCGCGGGGGTAGCAGCCTAAGTAGGGAGGCCCAGACTTCCCTCTCNCGATCGATCTACGTTCCCACCCTCATCTATGGTCATGAGCTTTGGGTTATGACCGAAAGAACAAGATCTCGGATACAAGCGGCTGAAATGAGTTTTCTCCGCAGGGTGGCTGGACTCTCCCTTAGAGATAGGGTGAGAAGCTCAGTCATCCGGGAGGGACTCGGAGTAGAGCCGCTGCTTCTCCACATCGAGAGGAGCCAGTTGAGGTGGCTCGGGCATCTGGTTAGGATGCCTCCTGGACGCCTCCCTGGTGAGGTGTTCCGGGCATGTCCCACCGGGAGGAGACCCAGAGGAAGACCCAGGACGCGCTTCAAAATAAAAAAATTAAAAATAAATTATTTTATTTTTATGAAGATGCGTGTCGTAGCCCCGAAACGTCGTAAGTCGAGGCCGTCGTAAGTCGAGGACTACCTCGACTTTTTTTTTTTTTCACTTCAGGCACTCGACGGAGCAGCAGCTTCCCTCCTTCCCTCCTGAGTTTTCCTTTGCCACTTTGTCTTGTCTGCAGTTTTTATTTTTTTCAGTGCTCGCTCGAACGTAAATTCTCGATGGATCTGGTTTCGTGGGCTGTTAACTCTATTGATAAAAAAATTTCTATGAAGCGTTCCGGTCCTGGGGAACCGGCTTGCCCTTTGCAGTCGCATCCTGCCGGGTATATCATGGATTCCTGGGGCGAATGGAAGATGTTATGCCTGGACGTGCTTTCTGTCGAGGATGTGGAGGATATATTCATAATTGGAATTATGATAGCAGGTGCTCTGCTTTTTGGCTTGTGTGGAGTTCTCTTCTATCGGAAAATCAGGAAGACTTCCGAGGCGATCAACGCGCTGACTAAGCTTCCCTCTCAGACCGAGTCTGTGATCCGAGCTGTGACATTGATGAACCAGCTGCTTTATGAGCTGAATTGCAAAGTGGATGCGGCAGAGGACCGCAGACACCCGATAAGGTTCGGGACTCGTGTGCAACACCCAGGAGGGTCACATCTGGAGGTTGATTCATAGTTCGGGTCGGTGAAAAAGTTTCCCATAATTTGGAGTGTATTGGATCCCAGACAACTACCTGGACTTCAAGGCCACAGCAAGAACACTGTGAGCCTGCCCTAAAGATAATTCATGCTAATCTAATCGGACTCCCTGAGTCAGCCGGGACGGGCTGACAACAAAATCTACGGAGTGGAGCAACTGAAGAAATGGAGCTTCTGTTGCACCCCCCTCCCCAGAAACTGTACTGTGTCCTCTGAGACAGATAAGGCTGGCTGATCACGTCATCATCAGAACTCTGGCTAATCTGAATGGAGCTCATGGACTTATCTCATTGCTTCGCCCTCAAATGCAAATGTGATTTGTCTTAAATGTGTGCTTGCTGGTAGAGTTTTTTGATGTCTCATATGGTGTCCTGAAAGACAAAATGTGGTATATCTTTTTTTGTAATACCAACACTATTACCCTCATGGCTCTTTCCTTGTTTTCACACCTATAACCTTCATCCCGATACGGATGGGAGAGGCCGCGCTGAAGGACAAAATGTGTTTATATCTTTTGATGTCTTATATGGTGTCCTGATAGCAGCAGCTTCACACACATAGTCCCCTTCAGGATGACTGTGCGTACATATTCACGCTGTACTGGTGCAAACTTGTGCAATGTTAATAAAAGTACTCTGACTCTGACCTGTATTTATTAATGCATGCGTATAAGAGGGTTTGAAGTGTTAGCAAAATCTCTCACGAACCAGTAGATGCTCTTTAGTGACACTCTCAGAAAATGCTGTATTTTCCGGACTATAAGTTGTTCCGGACTATAGGTCGCATCTGTCAAAATATTGAGAAGGCAGACAGCGGTTTTATTAGAGGACAAGCAGTGATTGGCTAGCTGTATTTGTTGGGTCTTTAGGTAAGTTACGTCAGCTCTTTTTTAAATTTTAACTGAAGGTTTCTAAGAAACCGCGTTCTATCTGCTGTCAAACACAAGAAGATTATCTTTTCTTTTTGGGTTGTAGGTTGCACCTGACACAGGTCGGCTTGAGTGTGGTCTGGGTACAATGAAATATGAAGCATCTGAAGTGAAACCTGCTCCTATTTGTCAAAAAGAATGTAACATGAAGTTCTGTGTTAAGAGCGGCGGAAAAGAAGTTATGGAGACACCGCTAATGTCGAACCTGTTAACACCATAGACATAATATGCCTGTGGTTAACACAATCTGCCAATAATGCCTTGTTTTTAGACATAATATATATGTAGTTAACACAAAAGGCTTTTTTTCCCCAGCCTTTTTTTGGGGGGGGAGGGTCCAATCAGAAGTGGCCCTCCAGACACGCCCATTTTTCTATTGTCCAATCAGATTTGGCCCTCCATACACGCCCATTTTTCTATTGTCCAATCAGATTTGGCCCTCCAGAAACACCCATTTTTATATTGTCCAATCAGATGTGCCTCCCAGGCCTTCCGAATTTGTCTGCAGAGATACATACCGGTACTTGAAAAAATGCCTCATGAAGAGGAAAAAAACAATACATAAGTCGCTTTGGAGTTTAAGTTGCATGTATTTAGATGTGTATTTCACAAAGTTCAAGAACAGACATAACAATAACAATAACACACAGAACAGACCTGGGATCCTGAACAGGCTAAATTAACATAACAAGCCAACGAGTCCTCAAATGATAATGTGGTTCATGTCTGAACATTTAACGCGTCAGACAAAAATTGCGTCATGAATAAGAGGAAAAAAGTAAATACTGTATTTTCTGGTCTATAAGTTGCACCTTTTTGCATACCCTGCAACTTATTTGCAGAAGCGACATATTTATGGAACCCCCCCCCCATATTTATAAACTAATTTTTGGCTGAGATATAACAGTTTTCATCAATTCTGACTGAAAATATTGAACACTATCATTTTCAGCAGCTAGATGGCACTTGAGTAGTATGGCATGCCGTTGTGCCATGTAATAGGTAAAAGTGGCTATTAATGATAGCCACCTTCGTCCAGCTCTGGGATCATGCTTTCATTTAATTTCCTGCACCTCCACAGTGAAATGCAGCTAATTTGACCACTGAAGTGCATTTATTAAGTAAAAGTTCAACTGAGAAAACATCTTTGATATAACGTTGAGCAAACAAATAATTGTTTTTAAGTGTTAATCTTGTTTAATTCTTGTTAAAGTCCTCCCTTGCATGCTCCTGCGGCCGCCATTTGGCAGCCCATCGACTTTTGGCACACAGGCCCACATTTCCAGGTTGTCAGCAGTGACGCATAACAAACGCGACGCGTCAGCGGTGATGCGTAATAGGTACAACTTATATGGCGAAGCGACTTATTTATGGATTTTTCCAAATTATTTGACATTTTGGGGCAGATGCGAGTCATGCGACTTATACTCAGGCACAATTTATAGGCTGGAAAACACAGTAAGTCGCTTCGGACCAAGGGGAGTAGTGGCGCAGAGGTTGGAGAAGATGGGCCTGTGATCAGAAAGTCGCAGGCTCCCAGTACCGTCAACATAAAAAAATGTGGGTGGGTGGAAAAGGTGAAACACCCACACCTGCCTCCAACCTCATTTGCCTCACTCTGGGCCCCTGAGCAAGCTCCTTAACCCCCACCATTTGCTCCCAAAAACAGGTCTCTCTTGAAATTGAGTTGTCATGACTCAACGAGACTGTATAAATAAAGGGTAAATAAATAGAAAAAGGAAGCAAAAAAGTCGCAGGACTGGCCAAACTATGAAAAAAGGTGCAATTTATAATCCGAAAAAGTCTTAATTTAAGACTTTTTAAAAGTAGCAATAGGACTTCTCTTGTTTTATTGAGGGATGGTATCAAAGCAAAAGTCTCCATTTCTTCTGGATGCTGCATGAAAATCAAAGTTTTTGAATTGACACAAGTCCACACGGTGTTCCTCATATTGTATGAGACAGAGTAGTCACGCGTGAGCTCCAACCTGCAGAGCACCAACAATGATTTTAAGGTTTAAAGACTGCCGGCAGTCCCGGTAAAAGCAGACTTGGGTCACTTGCAGGGTGGCCAGTGGAGCGGCTGACGGGGTCGAGGGTTTATGTAACACCAGGAACTGTTGACCAGCTGTCGGAGCGCAGAGTCGGTGATGTTTGAGTGGAGTCAGAGAGGATGAGATCAGCCTGAAGGGATGGGATGAAGCAGTAACTTTACTGAACCGTACAGATCAGATCAAGGAAATCAGATGATACCGTATTTCCGGCCTATAAGTCGCAGTTTTTTTAAACTAATTTTCATGTCCTGCGACATGGCGAAGCGACATATTTATGGATTTTTTCCCATATTTTTAGACCAATTTTTGGCTGCGATATGACAGTTTCCATTCATTCTGACGAAAAAATGGAGCAGTACCACTTTCGGCCACTAGGGTCCACCGACCGTTCCCAGCTCATGTGTCCGAAAAAAGTATCCTCTGCTTAGATTCACTCTGTCACAGCCCGGCCTCCTGGACTCTGGAGGTAGGTCTGAACTAGTGTTTGTTAGCAAAATAGCTCATGAACCACACATCAGATTTTGATGAAACTTACAGAAAGTAATCACTGGATGGATATTTACAACCCATTAGCTGTAGGAGATGGTTGAGCTAAAATTCAATTTATTTATAATTTATTTTTGCGACCGTTTGGAAGAAGTCAAAGCGAAACAATTTAAATCCAGCAGATTTGACCATTACGTCAATTTATTAATATAATAATAATAATAATAATAACAATAATAAACTTTATTTGTATAGCACCTTCCTACAATGCCTTGCATTGACCAAGGTGCTTAACAGGATAAAAAGATGAATAAACTGGAACAATAAATCAATGAAAATAGAATAAGAAACAACAGCAATAAAAGAAGGCAATGGAAATAAAAAATGCTACATACTAAAATACCAAAAGTAATAAAAGTTACACACTGAAAGCTTTTTTGAACAAGTGGGTCTTCAGTCTGGTTTTGAACAGAGTCAGATCAGAGGTGGCACGCAGCTCAAGGGGGAGACTGTTCCAGGCTTTTGGGCCAGCAACAGAAAAGGACCGGTCTCCCGGTTTATTAAAGACCGTGTAAAGTGAAATTAAATGTGTGTTTTGAGTTTGTCACACGGCATAAATATATGTGTTATTAATCACCCATATAAATCTGACTGATTAAAAACATTGTTTTCCTTATAAAATTAAGTCTCAAAAAAGCAGAAAAAACATAATTGTGCCCTGGTCTGAAACGCTGGGGGCGTGTCAGCGCGTGGGCGTGGTTTCAGCGCAGTACTGCCCCCGTGTCCTGCCCCCTGAAGATGTTCGCGAAGGCTGGCAGCCTAATTGGAGTTCTCCAGCCCTACTCATTTGAACCTCCAGATAAAAATATAGGAAACCAAAGAGGTCAGTGAAAAGCAATTGTCAGCACTTGTCCACTCTGTTTGTCAGTGGCTGCGCGCGGGGGACTTGAGGTCCACTCTGTGTGTCAGTGGCTGTGCGCGGGGGACGTGAGGTCCACTCTGTGTGTCAGTGGCTGTGCGCGGGGGACATGAGGTCCACTCTGTGTGTCAGTGGCTGACAGCAGCAGAGATCAAGTAAATAAAATAAATTAAATAAAGTCACCAAGCGGGTGCCCTGACCATTGCGACATCCAGGGAAGATGCAGGAACGAGGCATAATTGATTAGCTAGCTAACAATGAACAAAATATCTATGCTATTGCTATCTGATGCTATCTGCGATTCGCGAGTGAATGGCTCCACCGATGCGAAGAACTAATTTATACGGCTGGAGCTGCAGGGGGTGGGGCTTTAGACCGCGTGACGAAACACGGTCACATTTAAACCACGCCTAAAAAATCCTGAAGCAGACATATCTTTAAACAAAGTTTGATCTATAACTCCAAAATTAATTGAGCTACAATTTTGAGACTTTTTACTCATTTACAAGATTACAATTATGACATTTATAATGTTTATTGAAGAAAATATTGAAATTCACTTTCCACTGTCTTTAAGGAAAGGTTAAGCTCCAGAACACTTTTGCTATGTCAGCTAACAAATATATATTTTTAAGCGTTTATCTTGCTAAATTTTAAAGAAATGAAGCGTATCCGCTAATTGCGCGTGCACGTGGCGAAACTACTTTTTAAAATCCAGCGGATTTGACCATTACGTGAATTTATTAAGGAACGGTTAAGCTCAGACACATCTTTGCTTTAATTTTCAGCAAACAAATAATTGTTTTTCAAAGCTCTCCCGGAGGTGGGAGTTAAAGCTCCGTCTTACGGGAGACTCTGCCAGACGTTCCCAGCAGACCCTCACAATACGTTTGGGTCTGCCAGGTCTGACCGGCATCCTCCCCCACCATCGGAGCCAACTCACCACCAGGTAGTGGTCAGTTGACAGCTCCGCCCCTCTCCTCACCCGAGTGTCCAAGACATGCGGCCGCAGATCAGATGAGACGACAACAAAGTCGATCATCGAACTGCGACCTAGGGTGTCCTGGTGCCAAGAGCACATATGGACACCCTTATGCTTAAACATGGTGTTCGTTATGGACAATCCATGACGAGCACAGAAGTCCAATAACAGAACACCACTCTGGTTCAGATCAGGGGGGCCGTTCCTCCCAACCACACCCCTCCAGGTCTCACTGTCATTGCCCACGTGAGCGTTGAAGTCCCCCAGTAGAACAAGGGAGTCCCCAGGAGGCGCACTCTCCAATACCCCCTCCAAGGACTCCAAAAAGGGTGGGTAGTCTGAGCTGCCGTTTGGTGCATAGGCACAAACAACAGTCAGAGCCCGTCCCCCCACACGTAGGCGAAGGGAGGCTACCCTCTCGTTCACCGGGGTGAACCCCAACGTACAGGCACCAAGATGGGGGGCAACCAGTATGCCCACTCCTGCTCGGCGCCTCTCACCAGGGGCAACTCCAGAGTGGAAGAGTGTCCAACCCCTCTCAAGGAAACTGGTTCCAGAGCCAGAGCCATGCGTTGAGGTGAGTCCGACTATTTCTAGTCGGAACCTCTCAACCTCACACACTAGCTCAGGCTCCTTCCCCACCAGAGAGGTGACATTCCATGTCCCAATGGCCAGCTTCTGTAGCCGAGGATCAGACCGCCAGGGTCCCCGCCCTCGGCCACCACCCATCTCACATTGCACCCGACCCCTTTGGCCCCTCCCACAGGTGGTGAGCCCATGGGAAGGGGGACCCACGTCTCCTCTTCGGGCTGTGCCCGGCCGGGCTCCATGGGTAAAAGCCCGGCCACCAGGCGCTCGCCAGCGTGCCCCACCTCCGGGCCTGGCTCCAGAGTGGGGCCCCGGTGACCCGCGTCCGGGCGAGGGAAAACTTAGTCCATTAATTGTACTCATCATAGGGGTTTTTGGGCTGCACTTTGTCTGGTCCCTCACCTAGGACCTGTCTGCCTTGGGTGACCCTTCTAGGGGCATGAAGCCCCTGACAGCATAGCTCCTAGGATCATTGGGACACTCAAACCCCTCCACCACGGTAAGGTGGCAGCCAGGGAGGGGGGCGCCTCTATTGTCGAGGCAGCTTATCGGAGCTGTGGCCGCAAGGTTGTTGGTGCCTGTCGTGGTGGCAACCCTCGAACCCGGTGGTGGACACCGGCAGTGAGGGATGCTGTCAGGCTGAAGAAGGAGTCCTATTGGGCCTTTTTGGCTTGTGGGACCCCGGAAGCAGCTGATAGGTACCGGCAGTCCAAGCGGCATGCGGCTCGGGTGGTTGCTGAGGCAAAAACTCGGGCGTGGGAGGAGTTCGGAGAGGCCATGGAGAATGACTTCCGTACGGCTTCGAGGCGATTCTGGTCCACCATCCGGCGTCTCAGGGGGGGAAAGAGGTACGAGACCAACACCATTTATGGTGGAGGTGGCGTGCTACTGACCTCAACTCGGGATGTTGTGAGTCGGTGGGCGGAATACTTCGAAGACCTCCTCAATCCTACTGGCACGTCTTCCACTGAGGAAGCAGAGCCTGGGGACTTTGGGTCGGGTTCTCCGATCTCTGGTGCTGAGGTCGCCGAGGTGGTTAAAAAGCTCCGCGGTGGCAAGGCTCCGGGGGTGGATGAGATTCGCCCGGAGTTCCTTAGGGCTCTGGATGTTGTAGGGTTGTGTTGGCTTACGCGACTCTGCAATATCGCGTGGACATCGGGGGCAGTTCCCTTGGATTGGCAGACTGGGGTGGTGGTTCCCCTATTTAAAAAGGGGGACCGTAGGGTGTGTTCCAACTATAGGGGGATCACACTCTTAAGCCTCCCTGGTAAGGTCTATTCAGGGGTTCTGGAGAGGAGGGTCCGTCGGATAGTCGAACCTCGGATTCAGGAGGAGCAGTGTGGTTTTCGTCCTGGTCGTGGAACACTGGACCAGCTCTACACCCTCAGCAGGGTCCTGGAGGGTGCGTGGGAGTTTGCCCAACCAGTTTACATGTGCTTTGTGGACTTGGAGAAGGCATTCGACCGCGTCCCTCGGGGGGTTCTGTGGGGGGTACTCCGGGAGTATGGGGTACCAGGCCCTTTGATAAGGGCTGTTAGGTCCCTGTACGACCGGTGTCAGAGCTTGGTCCGCATTGCCGGCAGTAAGTCAGGCTCGTTTCCGGTGAGAGTTGGACTCCGCCAAGGTTGCCCTTTGTCACCGATTCTGTTCATAACTTTTATGGACAGAATTTCTAGGCGCAGCCAAGGTGTTGAGAGGATCCGTTTTGGTGGCCTTAGAATCGCTTCTCTGTTTTTTGCAGATGATGTGGTCCTACTGGCTTC
>JBBPBX010050344.1:14472-25019 GCA_038048925.1 Garcialebias charrua
TGTAGAGACGAGTTCTTTCTAATCCAAAGGTTATGAGTCATTTTATTGGGTTATAAAGAAGCAACTTGAAGTTTATACAAGGTGATTTACATTTACAGTAACATGGTCTATTATCTGCCAGTTTGTGTCCTAATGTAGACATGAAGTTCATTTATTCTCCTGCAGAAATATATTGTCTCAGTCCTCCAATAAACAATAAGAAGCAGGTTTGTGAGACCCCACTCTCACATTTCAGATTCAATTCATAGTTTTTTTTTTGTTCAGGGAAGAAAATAATTATAATTTCTCTTTGGATGAATCAAATATTTCAGGAATTCTGTTTACCGGTAAATGACATGTTTTATTTTCCAGCCAACCCAATGTTTTCATAAAAATACAGTAAAAAAAATTTGTGGGAATCTCATTCAACACGTTTCTTTTTCAGTCCAGTATCATGTCATCATCATGAACCTCTCTCAGAACGTTCTTCTACAACTGAGTAAATTTTGGAGTCAACTTGATTCAAGATGGCTGCCACAGCCAATCAACCTTAAAAGGAAAATAATGCCTAAAACTATGTCCATTGTTACAACCACTGAACAAAAATTAGGTGTAGTAGTAGCTAAATGTCAACCACAGTACCTTTTCATGCTTCTTCTTCTCACTCTTTGTTTCTGACTAAAACTAGTACATTTATGTTTTGACTGCTTTTTGGTTTTTTAGTCCTACATCCTGTCATGATGAGAAGGGAAAGAGCTTTGCTCAAATCATTTTGACATTCTGAGTGATGTGTTAGTTCAAGTTCAAGAATCTTCAATATCCCCAAAGGGCAGTTTGCTTCACAGTCAGTAGTCACACAAAACATCCGTAGTAGACAAGACATTAAAGTAACAGTACAGAAGTCGTCAGTGTTCGTTGAGAAGCCTGATCACTATGGGATAAATGAGTTTTTCAGTCTGTTCGTCCTACATCTGGGCTGCAGATACCTGCATCCAGATGGAAGCAACCTGAGCTCACCATGGAGTGGATGATCAGGATCTGCCAGAATAAGCCCGGCCTTGTTCACTGACTTCACCTTAGTAAGGTCAGTGAGGTTCTGTAGGGCCATGCCAGCAGTTTTGCTGCACATCCTGACAACCTCTGAGAGGTTGTTCCTGTTTTTGCATGTCGAAGTCCAAACCAACAGATGAAGGTGAAAGTTAAAAGCGACTCAATAAAACATGAATAAAACATTCTCATAAAAGTAGAATCAACTTCAAAACCACAGAGCTTCTGATAAAAGTACATTCTCTGGTGGGCCTTTGTACAAAGTGAGTTCACATGTGAACCAAAGGTCAGTTTGTCATCAAGGACAGTTCCCAGATATTTATCCTGATGCACCACCTCAACAGCTTCACCATTAAGGACCACAGGCGCAGCAACTGAAGAGTCTTATGACCATCTCCTTTGTCTTGGAAACATTTATTTTTTGAAAGGAAGACTCACACCAGTCAGTGAAGTCCCCGACCACAGGCCCGCGGGTCTGGGTCAGATGACAGAGTCATCAGCAAACTTCAAGATGTGACGCTGTGGGAACTGGCTGTGACAATCGTTTGTATATAAATGAATGAAAGGGGTGAAAGAACACAGCCCTGAGGCAAACGGGTAGAGGACAGAGAGCATACTTCAAGGTAGTCCTTGAAGTATGTGTTGAGGATGACTCTCAGCTACTTCCACACTGTATTTTACTCAATATTTGTAAAACTGACCTACATCCAGACATTTTTTGGTTGACTAAAGTCGACGCCAAACGTCTTAATTGCAGATGTACATCCAATGATTACAGTGAGAGTATCAATAAAATCTGGTCATCAGTTCATGCAATATTTTGCTAACAAATGTGGTTGACGCCAAAGTTTTAGCCATGTGTTGGAGATTACTCTCAGCTACTACCACGAGAAATTTGAGTCTAATCTCTGTAGAGTTGTCTGAGTTATACCCACCTTTGCTAAGATTTAAACTATATTTTTACAGATGCAGCGAGGCCCCTTGAAGGACTTTAGGATTTATAAAAAAAATGTTTGCTTCAAAAACTCCTTTGCACCAAATATCTTCACGCTGCACAGCTAAAAACAAACCCACCTCACCGATCTTTGGATGATACCTCCACAAAAAAAAAAAAAGTCAATGTCGTTTTTCCTTATGCAAGGCGAGCAGCAGCTCCCACACAGTCGGCGTTTTGTGTAGAGCTGATCACACGGAGCGTTGCTGCTGCTCGACCTCGGCTCGCATGGAGCTGAAATAGTCCTTCTGCCCAGGGGAGTGTGGGGGTGGTTCGGAGGGGACAGGCTGGGGAGGGCATTGAAAGCTGGATGCAGGAGGAAATGAGCATTGTGGGTCCCATGACTCAGAAATCTGCACCCTAAAGGGCTGCAAAAGTTCTGACGCGTAAGTTGGCTGTGGCACGGGGGCCCCAGGGGGCCACGATGGCATCAGCCATACTTTTTGTTGGTTTGTTTGTTTCCAGATGACAACATTTAGCAAACCGTCCGTCCACAGGCTGTAACAGAAGAAGGAAAGTGCATCCCTCCCTGCAAAGGAGCGTCCTAATCTTAGCTGGAACTGATGGAATTACTGTGAAGTCGTGGCCATTTGTGGTTGTCGGCTCACATTCCTCCCTTTTGTGCTTTCTGCATGACACGGCATTAAATTCCCCTCTGCTCAGCACAAATCATGCTGCAGTTGTTCAGGGGGCGCGCTGTCAGTGTTTATGAAGGATCAAACTGCTCACACTCATTTAATTCAAATTCACCACCGAGTGCGAGGCCAGCGATTGGGGGGAAAACGAGCTTTCTGATGGTCTGTAGTGGAGAGAGGCCGTAACAGGGTTTCCACTGCAGGTGATGACCGTGGAGCTTTGATGCATCTCAAAACATTTCAGACCACTTTACGGGGCTGATACAGGTGGTCCCCAACTTACGAACGAGTTCCGTTCCTACGTATCATTCGTAACTCGAAAATTCGTATGTCGGGACGTATAACACGTGTCGTTCGTAAGTCCGGATTTTTGGTCGCAAGTCGGAAAATGTATGCTAATACTGCGCCGCACACCCATTTTTCAACATGAGACTGAACAAGTGTACATACTGGTTCATAAACATGCACAGAACTTTGTTTACAAATGGTTAGCTAACACACTTTCATCTAAAAATACATACCAGTGCTGTATTAACTGTACAACATTACTGTTCGTAAGTCAGTTCGTAAGTCCGGAACTTCGTAAGTCGGGGACCACCTGTGCTTTACTCACAGCTGATTTATGACTTCTTAAACACTGACTCTCTGCTTGATGTCAGACTATTAATTGTGTTGCACATAAAACATTTGGTGTCCTTGTTGGGAACTCGAGTAGTTCTGCTTGTGTTGCCACAGTCCTGGCTCATGCTAACTCATCCCAGTTAGCAGCTCAAGTCTTTTCCAATCATTGCATTAGTTTTTCAGGTCCTCCACAGTTAAAGTCATAACAAACAATGCGGTGAAGAGGAAGCAGAGCTGCAAGGTGAAGCTCTGTTTACTGGTCGGTGTACGTTCCTACCCTCACATATGGTCATGAACTTTGGGGGTGGGGTGACTGAAAGAATGAGATCACAGATTAAATAAGTTTTCTCTGAAGCCTAGCTGCACTCTCCCTTAGAGATAGGGTGAAAAGTTCAGTTATCTGGAAGAGATCCGGAGCAGAGCTGCTGCTCCTCCACATCGAGGGGAGCCAGTTGAGGTGGTTCAGGCATCTGTGACGGTGCCGCCCTAGTGAGGTTTTCATGTCTGACAGGGAGGAGACCCCAGAGAAGACCTAGGACACGATGGAGAGACTTTGTTCTTTGGCTGAATGCTTTGGAATCCTCCCAGAATACAGTACTGTAGCTGGAAGAGGTGGAAAGAGATTTCTGGGCCTGCATGCATGGATGCATTTACATTTTTTATTTAAATATCCATTTAAGGGTGATGGATGGATGGATGCTGTCATAAATAAAGGCTTAGCATTTAGACTAAAAGCTTTAAAAATTGTGAAATGTTGGGAGTTGTAGCCATTTTGGCCAAACCTTGAAAACAGTGCTGTGCTTGTATGTGTTGTGAATGACAGACTGAGTTATAAAAAAAAATTGTGTTAGCTTAGTGTTGATTAGCTGTGGCAACCATTTTGAATTGGTTTCAAAAACAAAATAAGTTATAGATGTACATCTAAGGACTATTTTCTGAAGGATTTATTCAAATCTGTCCAGGATAGCTTGCTAACAGACAAACCGGGTTGACACAAACAGTTAATGCAAAAGGTTTAAGCAAAGATTTTGCACAATATGTTGCACTTGAAGTATGTGTTGTGAATGAGACTCAGCTACTATCAGACCAAATTTTAGCTCAATATCTGTAAAAGTGACTAAATTATAGCCGTTTTAGTGT
This sequence comes from Garcialebias charrua, assembly GCA_038048925.1. Classification (NCBI taxonomy): domain Eukaryota; kingdom Metazoa; phylum Chordata; class Actinopteri; order Cyprinodontiformes; family Rivulidae; genus Garcialebias; species Garcialebias charrua. The sequence goes on from JBBPBX010050344.1 coordinate 18,889, forward strand.
TTTCTAAGATCAGTTGGCTGGGGGAGCCATCTTTGTTTATGTTTATTAAATTTGTTCATTTTTTTTTACAAAAGAAACAATACAAGACAATCTCATAAATGATAATGTACAAAATATAAAAAAATGAAAGGTAGCAGAAAGAAGAATAAATCTTATTATATCTGCCCCTTACTTCCAACAATCAGATTAAACAATAATAATCAACCATGTAAACAATAATAATCTTCAACCAACTTTTTCCAACAATCAGATTAAACAATAATAATCTTCAACCAACAGTACAAAATGACTAACTCTTTCTAATTTTCTAACTAATACAATACACATTACGCTATTTCATATATATATTTTTTAACAATCTTAATCTTGAATCAAGTTGACTCCAAACATGAACCAGTTTTAAATTTAAATACAGGAATTACTTTCTGCACGTTTTGGTAAAATTCATTTAGCATTTCTTGAGATATTTTGCTAACAGACACACACACACACACACACACAGATACAGGCAAAAACATTGCCTGCCTGCCTATGCCTTTCGGTAGCAGGCGATAAAAAAAAACAAAAAAAAACATGGGTATGCTCAAAGTTAAAATATCCCAGAGTGTGGATTATATATATATATTTAAACAAAAAGCTAAACTTGACGACACAAGTTTCTTTTTTCATGTCATCCATTTAGTTGCTGTTTAAAAAATGTCTCTTTCCTTTACATTGTTCTCTGCAGGCAAAGTGGTGCTTCTCTCTGAATTATACATAATCAAAGTCACTGAAGTCAATAAACACCATCCTAAAATATTCATCTTAAGTACCTTTTGTGTACATGTCACTTCAAGTCTCTTGTAAATTCACCCCCATAAATTATAAATACTTCCTACAGAAATATAAAATGAGCGACACGATGGCTCTCAGAAGGGGGTCTCCACTCAGGGTAAGGATAAAAAAACACTAATACAGTAGAATGTGGAAGACTTTGCCACAGAAATAAAACCGTAATAACATAATTTTTTTAAACGTTTGAGTACGGTACAGTAGATATCTTTTGAGCTGTTTTTCCCCCCAAGTGAAATGAAATAAAATAAGATGCTATAATATTACACAGAGGTGAAGAAAACAGATGCCTGTTGATAATCTTTGATAATAGTTTAGACTTATTTGAAGCTGGGCACTAGTGTGGAGTGTTTATGAGCAGTAAGTATCTTACCTGCAGCAGACGGCAGTAAGATTAATCTCAGTTGGAGGGGTGGGGAGCATTTTCATGTAAAAATTAAGATAACAACTGGGAGCAGGACCCATTTAAGAACTAATTTAATATCTAAAACAAACAAAAGAGAAAAGACAAAAAAAAACCATTTCCAACTATTTATTTAATGCCTATATAAAGCAAAATTAGTTTTCTGAAAGCATATACTTTTTTTTTTTTTTGGTTTGATCAGTTATAACCACATTTGAATTCACAATGGGCAATTGTTAAAATTTCACTGAAGTGAAGAGATCCTGGCCTTGCTCATGCAAGGGAGTTATTCGAGACCTCTTTGGAACAGTGTTGCCAGACCTTGCAATAGAAACAAGCAACCAGCTTTACGAAAACAAACCCAAAACAAGCCCAACTGGCAACCCACCACATTGTGTAAAACAGAGGGAATTTAAACATACATTTATTATGGCATTACACATAAACAACAGTTTGAATAACATATTTTTAAGCTCTGATAAAAATAAAAAAAAACGTTTAGCATATGTAACAAATATGTAAATCATATTTTTTCAACATATTTTTAAAAACAAAACATTCTGACATCTCTGTGTGAGTAGAGCCCCCTAGTGGATGGCCACAGTATGAGTGGCTAGATGGATCATAGATATAAACACTAGATAAGCTGAGGCGGAGTCTCCGGCGTCGTCAAGCGGCAGCCATCTTGCCACAGACAGCAACATTAGCTGCAGCTGTGGAAACCGTATGGAGGTGAGGGATTTATACAAACAAAAATACGCTTAACTCGCTGTAATCTTGACGGATTTACAAACGGTTTATTTAAAAAAAAACGTTATTAACGTGGCTATGATTTCTTTGGTAATCAGACAGCAGTTTCGTCTTTTTTAAAAGGTTTTATTCGTGTTTTGGGTGTCACACTCATCGAGAATCTAGAATTTAAATTCTGTTTTTATTACACCAATAACTATTTTATAACAAACTAATCTTTTGTCTAAATGACTATCTTGATCATGACTGTATTTATTAGCAGACTATTAACAAGAGCCTTTGATTAAGGGCTAGCTAGTATTCCAAATATTTCCCTAGTATTCTTAGATCACTAGGAGCTCTTTGTTTTTAACTGAACTAAAGCTGCACATGATTTCCAAGCGGTTTGGTATGTTCAACACTAATTACTGCTTTGTGTTTTACAGAAATACTCTTTGACAAGATGCCTGACTTTTGTGCAGCCTATGGATGCTCCAATAGACGTAATAATTTGCGTTTACAGAGTGGCAACATGAGACAGAAGCTCACCAAGGCAGTCCTTTTTAAAGGGCATTAGCTCCAAAAACACAAAGATTTTAACACTGGACTCTGTGTCATCAAACGGGTTATTCACTAAACTCTCGGTCATGTGCTCATTCTGTTTGCACTACTTCTCATATTTGCACTAATGTTTGTATTACATTACTGCCTATAGTCATACTACTGTTTACATTCAATGTTTACATTTATTAATACTATTTACATTTATTACTACTGCTTACATTTATTACTACTGTTTACATTTACACTACTTTTATATCTACACCACTGCTGATACACATACAGTATTCTTTGACTAGCCTTATTTAAGGATGCCCAATGTGCCTTACCACATATGCCACTCTATAACAACATGAACTACTACCTCATGCATATACTGTGTACATTAACTCATATGCTGCTTTGCCACTTTGCAAATGTCAATGCTAGAACCTTTAGTTTATTTTATAGTTATACTGTACTTTTTTACTTTTTATACTAGTATGCAAAAACTCAGGACAGTATTATGTTCATTAAATGTTTAGTGTTTTAGTTTTAGAGTTGGTGTAAATTTTCATACTCATTTACCACTATGCAAAAACTCAGGACAGTGTTACAGTTTTACTATTTTATGCTTATGTTTATTATTATATGTTTCAGTGTTTTAATGTTTAAATAGTTACTGTTGCACCGAGGGACTGAGAGTCTTGTCACACTATCAGATGTTTATTTCTGTTTGTTTGTTTGTTTATTTATATTTCCCGATTATTAAATCTTTTCATGTATCTAAAAAAAATAAACTACACATATTGACCAAGGTTTGTGTAATAATGTATTTAATATTACATAATATTTGCATGTGTAGGGAAAAAATTGGCATAAATTATTTTCATACCACTAATAATAATGCTATTTATGATGAAATAGTATTAAATATTTATTAGCATTGTAACATATGTCAGTTAATTTCGCTGGAAATAAACATGTATTTAGAAATAGATGTAAATATAATCTTATTGTGTAGTGCAATACAGTGTCTACATAACGTTATTTTCATGTGAACGTCCATCTTAAGTATACCATATTATAACAACATCTCTCACATTTATAACAAACCAAACCGTTTTAAAATCGGTTGAAAATTAAGCAAGTTATGGTTATTTTAATAGTAAATGCACCATTCACATTCATGTTAAGAGTGGGCGTTCTGTCTGTGCCAAGATGGCTGTCGTCTGACGATGTCGGTCTCCATTGGCCAACAGCGGGGATGTCTTATCTAGTGTATATTATATCTATGGGATGGATGGATAGATGGATAGATGGATGGATGGATTGATTGATACTTTATTGTCCCCAAGGGGAAATTTGTCTTGGACATTGTGCACTATTGTGTGTTGTGAGTGTTTTACTGTGCGCCTCTCGCCAATTTGGGCGGGAGCGATAAACAGGAAACTGAGGGGTGGAAGGGACAAACTATCCTCTACCACTTGTCTTTTGCTTTATTACGTGGAACTGGGAGATAATCAACGAGTTTCACTCGGAAAGAAAGTCAAGCCCAAATAAGCAACTTCAAACCCGCAGCCGCACAAGATTTGTAAAAGCAACTTTAAAACAACAAAAACAAGCCCAAATTTGCTTATAGTAAGTGGACTTGGCAACACTGCTTTGGAAACATCAGGTTTAAGTATGACAAGTGCCCCCTGTGGGCTGGCAGCAGAACAAGTTTTAAGCCCCGCCCCCTTCATGCAAACAAATGGAACATTTTCTTGACAATTAAATTAAAAATAAACTTCAGACAATAATTTTCAGGTAATATTTTTTGGGAAATTCACGTAGTTCTTATCTTGCTGCTGTATGCTCAAAAATGCAGATTTTCAGCGACTTTAGTTTTAATCAGTTTTTGAGGTTTAGAGAAACGTCTCATGTTTTACTGCGACTGCGTGTATCTGATAGCGAGTTGGGAGCGTGTAGGCAGAACTTTTGTATCGAGCATAGAGAGCACCACATCCCGAGTAAAGCAGACACGGGTGTCAAAAATGCTAAATGGAAACAAACAAAAAACAAGCAAACAAAAAAACACATTTTGGCTTCAGTTTTTAACAACAACAACAAAAGTTGGAGATTCTGAAACACTTAACTACATGTTTGTCTTCATTTATTTCAAGGTTGCGTTTCACATCCAGCCTTACAGAGGAAGAAACGACCAGACCGTCCACGACAACATCAAGTACATCATTGACAGGTAAGATGCTTACACATCGTGTTGCAGCTCAGTCTGAATGCATGTAAATCTGCGGAAACAAGAGGTCGCAACACAGACACACTTTGAGGTTGCTTTTTGACTATATAAGTGCAGCTTCGTGACTTATAAATGAATATTTAAGTGAAACTTCAGTAAAAAGTGCCTGTCAGGTGCACACAAACTCAAAGCTCCCCCAGGACAGAACCTCTAATGGGTTTTATTTTTTAATGCAGAATCTGCACGTTTTACCTCAAGTTGCAAAACGTGACTACTCAGTCAACAAAAGTATACATTTGAATGTTTTCAGTAATTATTTAAAGTTGTATATTTTTTATTTTTTAATGACAAGGGCTTTGTATTGCTCATTGCTGAAAGAAAACAGATTGAACGATAGTGTTTTTGCCTGTTTCATTGCGTTTGTGTCCAATCCCCAAATAACTTTCACACAAAAATAAATGAGTGTTTGTCTAAAACTGATCTGATTCAAGATAGTCCCTAGCCAACATAAAAATACAGTAGATATAATTCAATCAGTATTAGAGTGAGCTATGATTTGGTGTGGTAGTAGCTGAGAGTCATTCACAACACAAACTCTGAGCGTCACATCTTATGACAGCATGGGTTTGCAAAGACCATCATTTAAAAAAACAAATTACTGTACACCTACAGCTCTGCTGTTTCTCATCATAAGATGATTTTAGTTTAAAACGGTGACATGAAAGATGTTGGGTGACAGGCATTCCTTCAAGGAATGCTAGACCTTTAAATGTTTATTTTCTTGTCAGTCTAATGGAGTCAAACATCAAATTATTGTTTACATTTTTGCAGAATCGTAGTTTTATGCATCATTTTACGCCAGTTTTTCACGTTGGACATCTTTGTTAAGATTACAGATTTACTTCGTCAGTTTGAACATTATTTGTTGAGTTTTTATTAATTGTTTAAAGAATTTAGGCACATTCAAAGCAACTTGTCCATTACTACAGTAGTCCCTCGCTACGTCGCGGTTTGTTTTTTGCAGACACGCTCTATTGCGGTTTTTCAAAATAAGATCGGACATGACACACAATTGGCTGATTGATGGATGAGCCGCACGATCGGCATGGAATTTGTATTTAAAATAAATTATTTTAAAGTATTTAGCACCAGCTACATCTTTGTGCAACCCATCCATCCATCCATTTTCTTCCGCTTATCCGGGGTCGGGTCACGGGGGTAGCAGCCTAAGTAGGGAGGCCCAGACTTCCCTCTCCCCAGCCACTTGGAGCAGCTCCTCTGGGGGAATCCCAAGGCGTTCCCAGGCCAGCCGAGAAACATAGTCCCTCCAGCGTGTCCTGGGTCTTCCTCTGGGTCTCCTCCCGGTGGGACATGCCTGGAACACCTCAC
>JBBPBX010050345.1:9829-25019 GCA_038048925.1 Garcialebias charrua
ACACTGTATATATATATATATATATATATATATATATATATATATATATATATATATATATATATATATATATATATATACAGGTAGCCCTCGAGGTACGTCAGGGATTGGGACCTACGTGTGTGACTTAGGTCGATTTTGTCGTACCTCGCGGACCAAAAACACATGCCTGTCGTAGGTCCGCGTTTCTGACATAGGTCGCGGCTATACCGCTAACGGAGCGCCGCACACATATTTAATGGCATGAGACTGAACAAGCAGACATACTAAGGCCATAAACACGCACAGAACTGCACAGTAAATGAATACTGTACTGTACAATAAATAAAAAATATAATGTCTTACTTTGAGCCGGTGTCCCCCGACTGCCAGGCGGACATTTGCGGCGAGCTCCCGGCCGCAGATGGCCCCTCCGCGGCATGTCGGCTCGGTGTCTTCGCCTGTGTTAGCTGCTCTGTTAGCTGCTGTCGTTAGCATGTCGGGCGGCGTTGTGGCCGCCGATCGCCTGCTCCTCCGGACCTGAGACGTCCACAGAGTTGACCGAGTGTTTCCAGCTAATTTATCCGTATGAGGCAACCCTGATCGGGCACACGGAGCCAGCTGACAGTAGCCTCTGGAGCTCCATTGACCGCAGTACTGTTGTAAAATGGCGACCGGAAGTGGCGACCGGAAACGACCGGAAGTTGCGTAAATACGATAAATTTCTAATCAAAACGTAAAATTAATAATTATACTTTATTTATAAAGCCATTTAAAACAACCACAGCTGCAACAAAGTGCTATACACATGAAATTAATAACTTTTAAACACACAAAAAAAAAATAATAATAAATTTTTTTTTTAATCATATTTTTATTAAATATGATAAAATCGTAAGTCTGAGTTGCCGTAGGTCGCAGGTGTCGTACCTCGAGGGTTTCCTGTATATATATATATATATATATATATATATATATATATATATATATATATATATATATATACATATATATATATATATAATATATAAAATTAAATGTCACATTTTTGTCATCTGTGTATGTTTCCCATACTTGACAGACGAAATTGGTCTCTGCATTTAACCCAACCACCACCAGGTGGTGCAGTGAGCAGCCGTGGTCAGCGCCCGGGGAGCTGGGGAAAATAGATGTGCACTCATAGACACCCCAAGGTGTGCCGTGGCCGGGGTTCGAACCTGGGTCCTTCGGATCCCAAGTTATATATATACAGTATATATGTATATATATGTGTATGTCCGTGTCATCCTCGACACCACTCTCTCCTTCACCTCACACATCAACAATGTTACTCAGTCTGCCTATTTCCACCTCCGTAATANACACTGAAACACCAAACACCCAATGAACATAAGCATAAAATGAAATAATAAAAGTGTAATACTGTCCTGAGTTTTTGCATAGTAGTAATAGTAGTATATAAACATATAAACATATAATAGTAGTATTATAAGCATATAACTACTGTTTACATTTATTACTACTGTTTACATCTAGACTTTTTATATCTACACTACTGCTGATATACAGTATATATTCTTTTTACTAGCCTTATTGCATAATGCCACTTTGTTTCTATACCAATATCAACTACCTCATACATATACTGTGTACATTAACCCCATATGCTGCTTTGTCACTCTTTACAAATGTCAAATGCCAGAACCTTCATTTATTTTATAGATATACTTTTTATACTTTATACTTCGGGACAGTATTACACTCTATTTCATTTTTGCTGTTGGTGAAACTTTTTATACTTTTATACTACTATGGAAAACTACTATGAAAAAACTCAGGACAGTATTACACTCTATTTCATTTTATGATTATGTTTATTAAATGTTGGTGTTTTGGTGTTGGTGAAACTTTTTATACTTTTTTTTACTACTATGAAAAACTACTATGCAAAAAAACTCAGGACAGTACTAAACTTTTATTTCATTTTATGCTTGTTTATTAATTGTTTAGTGTTTAAATGGTTACTGTTGCACCGAGGGACTGAGAGATAAATGCAATTTCAATCCTGTGTATGTCCTGTACATATTGCAGTTCTGACAATAAAGTTGACTTTGATATCTCTTTAGACTAGCTTATCATTAACTCTACTAAATGTATTTTTATCATTTTGCATTTTATAATCTTTATGTATTTTATATTTCAATTTGTCACTGATAATGTTTGAACTGTATTGGTTTGTTAAGTGTCCTTGGGTGTCCTGAAAGGCGCTTTTAAATAAAATTATTATTATTATTATTATTATAACACACATGTTGTTTACTTGTCACGTGCAGGTTAACACAAGGTCAACAGGGCAACAACCATTTTTACCTGATATATCCACAACTTTGAGCTTTGCAGCCAAAGGGAACTTCTCTTTCAGGACTTGTGCGATGCGGACCTCTCCGTCAGTTTGTGTGGACACACACCTGTGACCACAAACAGGCACCTGAAGACAGAAAACATTAAATTAATTCACACAGACACGATAAAATGCAACGGAGGACCGTTTTTGTTCCTTACTTTGCTGCTACGAAGAGCGGAGGCTACGGCGCTGCTACAGATTCGTTTACAGGCCAACATTGTGCGAGAAATAAAAGATAAAACTCAGTAAGTCGTGCCCCTGATACCACTTTGTCCCTGTAAGATGACGTCACGTTTTCCTTTTTCTTTCAGGTTTGACTGCAGCTTTTGTTCTCGATGCTGCCATCTAGCGGGTGGAGAAAATATTTGTTTTGGTCAAAGAGTTTGGCAGGCCGTTGTAGTATGTAATGAAATGACGTGGATGCGATAACAAGCTGTGATAACAACAAACTTGTTACAAGCCACTTATGGGAAGAAATAGAAAAACATGATATCATTCTATACAAAAAACTTAGAGTAAATTTTAACTTTTTTATTAGCGGTAGTCGTAGATATGTAAGGTGATGTTTAAAATTAAGATATTTATCCAGCCAAATACCAAAATGTGTCTACAAGTTCTGTCACCATTCAGTGTTTTAATAAAAGGCATGGTTACCACAGAATTATGGGAAAACAACATAAAATTTGTTTTTGCCAGCATTCAGGAGTAATTTTGAATCATGGAGAGCGTTTTGTAAGATGTTGAAATCAGTTTGAAGATGTGTGAAGTGCATCTAGAGAGGGTGCTGACTATAGAACTATATCAAGAGGTCAATATGCTTTAAGGTTGAATGAAATACAAATGGGAGTTCAAAACTTCAGACTCAAAGATCGTTCTGGCTTGTGATGTGTGTTATCAACACACACATCTGGGCAAAAAAACAAAAGTCCTGGAACAACCGAGCGGTGACACTGTTTTTAAGAATAGTTTTTAATTTTCCGGGGCACGCTTTCAAGATGAATTATAGTAAATTTTGATGTATGTGATTTGTAATGTAAAGTATGTTAATGTGTATACAGGTATTCTTCAAATAAATTTTATTGTAATAAACAATCACATTTTTTAATTGTGAAAATTTTAAATATTAGGAAAACCTAAGTTTAAGATATCTATAAATTCCTAAAAGGTGAAGTTTCTGTTTTAATACTTTTTTCATAGTTGCTGACTGTTATGCTACATACTTATATTTAAATGACTTTTTCTTTCATATCACTTTTTTATTTTATTTTTTATTTGATGTTATATTTTTCCTATTATTAATTTTAAAATTGATTCTTATTAGTTGTAGCATGAATATTGGGTCTTCTTAATTTTGTTAAACCAATTAAAATGTGTTTTTTACTACTCAGTGATAAAACTTTGTCGTGATTTTTGGAGAAATGTTGAACCTAAGATGCAGACAGAACTCCAGGACTCAATGTTAAATTTTTTAACAAAATTAAGAAGCTGTCGTGGCAGCAGAAATATGGTATAAGTGCTGGGAAAAATCAAGGAGGCGCATGAAGTTGAAACCATACATAACTGACACTGGAAAGCAAAATGCACAAGTGAGGAACACAGAATACAAAAGTACACTAATGAACACGAGTTCTTCAATTTTTATATTTCAAATGAACTTTAAAACCTTCATTTTTTTCAGCATGATTTTAAGTTTCATTTCTTTGTTGACTTTTTTTGGTTTTGTTTGCATTTTCAAAGTCATAAAGTCTTCTGTCAAATGCAGTGGTGGGATGTAATGTAACTAAGTACAAATACTTTGTTACTTACTTAAGTAGATTTTACAAGTCTGTACTTTACTTAAGTAGAATTAAATGTGAGTACTTTTACTTTTACTCCACTACATTTTACTTGAAGTATCTGTACTTTCTACTACACTACATTTCAATAATGTGTTGAGTTACAAGTTACATTCACGTTGCAGCTTTTTTGATTGGTCATTAGTTTGAAAGTAACTGATGTCGAGAGGAGAGTTGGTCCACTGAATCACTGCAAAGTGGACAGGTAACATTAGACCTGCCTTCAAGAAGAGCTGGATCAATGATGTATATTCTATATATGTCATTGATCTGGGAGCACCCACAGAACCACTAACACACTCAAAATGGATTCCACCGTGGAGAGTCAGCCAGAAGATACACAACACCCATGATCTTATTGAAAGACTATTATAATATTACTGAAAGACTGTTCAGTACAGCAGCAGGTCAGATTCTCTCTCCTAAAGAGCCAGACTGGACTCAAAAACTTTTGAAAACAACTTCTTCTGAACTTGAACAAGGAATTCTTGCTGCAATATTAAAATGTGTCAGTTCATGTTAAGACACAAGAGATGTCTCCAAATGTCTCAACACTCGGTCCAAGTTTTGAAAATGGAGTCAGGAAGTTAAAATATTGTTCACTATATTGACCCATTACCAGGTTGACCAGACAGTATTTTAACTAGAGTTGAAGACAAACTGGAGCTGAAATGACCAGAGCCTGTTCCTTTGTTAGGTCTAATGCTCCTTTTTTTCAGGCAGATAACTTTTATTAAAATGTGTTTACTGAAGTTAAAATATGACACACTGGTTTTGTTTGGTGTTAAATAAAAACTTTCAAAGGTATAATAATTCCTCTTTCTTATTTTGCTTAATGGCATTTAATTCTGCATGTCATCACTGAAATTCTGACGCACAGAATCACAAGTGCAAGTGTGAACTGTGTCACAGCGTAAACACAATAAAAACATGTATTATCTGCAGCATTGTTCTTTAAAATGGCTCAAAACTATTAATGTATTACAGAAAATGTACATACAGTACGCACACTTAATGATACAGTATGTAGACCATTGCATTAGGTAATACATTCAAGTACTTTTACTTTAATACTTTAAGTATTTTTAAAAGCAAGTACTTTACTTATTTTACTTTTACAAGTACTTATTTTAATTTAATATTTACTTTTACTTAAGTAAAAATATTAATATGGTACTTCCACTTTTACTGGAGTACATTTTTGTCTGTTTATTTGTACTTTTACTTAAGTACAGTGTTTGAGTATTTTCTCCACTGCAAATATGTAATGCAAGAACTATAACTACTGCCTTGTTGACAATGTCCACAATCATCACAGACTGTGAGAAAACACAAAGTGAACGTCATAAACAAAAGCAAAAATATATCAGATAATATTTCTTTAATATAGAGAAGCTAATGTTTTTTATTTTATTTTTATTTATTTAAGTTAGGACAATGCATATTAATCAACATGACAGCAGTAAGCATCACTGTAAATATGCCGGAGTTAGCACAATAGCTAGTTTTCATCCGTTGTCCTAAGGCAGGTAAGAAACATCCCATAAAACAAAAGAGCAGAGAAAAATACAAACATCACCTATTTAGCACTAGCCTGGTTAAAAAAGGAACAGCTTCTACCTTGAGGCTGTTAGACTCATGAATAAATTAAAATAAAATAAAATAAACACTGCAAAATATCATATCATGCTGATGCTGATCTGTTTTCTTGTTGCTGTGTTCATCTGTGTTCATCTGTGACCATCTGCTCATACAAACTCATGTTCGTGCTGCTGTTTATTCCCACTATATTAGGCTTAGTGTATTACTAGTTGATGTTTTTCTTAGTTAATTCTAGATGTTATTACTGTTTTTCTATTGCATTTGTTGTTGGATGTAACTGGGACCCCGTGTACATAATCTCGTTTTCATCACATGTACCACATGTGGTGCAAATGACAATAAAGACTCTCTGACTCTGACTCTGAAAACCAGACTAATTTAGCACATAACACAACATAATATTACAATAAAGATATGATGCCATAAGAAAATAGACAAAGTAATCTACACATGAGTGCACTTATTAGTTTTCAGCCAAAGTTTCAAAGAGTTTTTAAAACCAGAATAGGTGCCACAGTTCCTGTTTTGTATGACTTGTTTTTTCTGAAAGACACTTTTTATTTGCTTTGTGATTTTCTTTTTTTTTTTTATCCTGTTTCGTTGACCCCCTTCAGTTTTCCATTACATTCCCGACTTATTGAAACATTAGGTAAACAGATGAAGACTAGCTGCTTATGAATTATCGTTGGACCATAAATAAGTTTTATGATGATTTCTTTTTAATATATAACACACTGTAAAGGATGAACATGCTCTTCTATTGCTCACACCAGCTCACTGTCACTCTTTCATCATTGTTGTGACCCATAAATGAAACAAAGTTCAGCTCTTTATTATTCAAACTGTTTGTTTTTGAGTCATTTCTTGATTCCTTGACATATTAGCGGGGTGACAACATTTTTTTTTTGCACATTTTAAGCATATATTTCTATTTAAAACGTCTGATTTTCCTTGACGTTGATATATTGGTGGTACAGTACTGTATAGAGCTCTGAATGAGAAGCTTATCTCCCTCTGCAGGTTGTGAGGCCTGGCAGCAGCAGAGGCTGAGGAGCACTCACTGGTTGTTGACGTTCAGCTCTGAACTCGTTTTACTCAACGCTCGACCTTTGTCTCGTGATTTACGATCAGATCCCAAAGACGAGCCGTGTTCTCCGTCAGAGTTGCTGACGTCAGTCGCCTTTAAAGACGAGATGCTGCCAGAGCGTCCGATCAGCGCAGAGATGGACCGAGTCACGTTTGCCTCGATGGTTTTCCTCCTCGGCTGGAGATGTTACGCTGAGGAGGATGCAGAGGGTTCATTATGCACAGAACACCAGAAGGCCTTTGATGGAGCTTGCTACGAGCTGGTGGGTCTGCAGATGACCTTTCTGAAAGCGCAGGCGTGGTGCGAGCGAGGCGGGGGGCACCTGGTTTTCATCTTGAACGATGAAACGCAGCAGTTTCTTCAGACGCACCTGGAGCCGGAGAAGAACTGGTGGCTTGGACTGGCCCCTGCGGCTCCAAACCTCACGCTGCTGGACACAGCTTCTCCCACAGAGGGTGAGGGGAACCAGACGGTTTTTAGAAACAAGTCAAGAGATCAGTTTTGATTGATTGATTGATTGATTGATGTTTATTCATTCATTTTAAAAGAACAATACAAGACAGTTTCATCAGATACAAGAATACAAGTAGGATAAAATGAAGGGAGCAGAAAGAAGATGAAATCTTATTATATCTGCCCCTATTTCACAGTTTGTTCAACCAATGATAACCTTCAAGCAACATCACAGAATGAATAATTAGGCCCGAAGCAGCGAAGCGCTGCAAGGACCTATTGTAATTGTAGTGTTTATTATTTTTATTTTTTTTTTTATTTTTATTTTTATTTTTATTCCCCCCAAAGAAGTGGCCTTTTGGAGGCTTTATCATATACGAAAACTCACCAAATTTGGCGGACTTGTCAGGACTGGTGAAAAATTACGTATTTTGGGGGCGTGGCAAAAATCGTCACAGAAACGGCTCAAGAGCGCCCCCTAGAAATTTTCAAAATACCCTCCGCATTGACCTTATTTTGACGTAGAATCATGAAATTCGGTACACTTGTCCAACTCACCAAGATGCACAGAAAACCCTCTGGCACCAACGTTGTACGATAAATGGTAAGGCGGCCATTTTGGATCGATGACCAAATTTTTACACCTTTTTGGCCGTTTACAGCCTCCGCATTTGAACGAACTCCTCCTAGGGATTTCGCTCGATTTGGTTCAAACTTGGCCAGTTTCTTTATAAGGCACGGGGGAACAAATGTTATCAAAACTGTGCGTTTTCATGCATGCTGAAGGGGCGGGGCCAGACCTCAAAGTTGGACATCTCGCCATGAAAAACGAAACGCTTATAGCTCTTACACGAAAACTGTCTAATACATCAAACCTTCAGTGATTGACCCACATCCGGTCCCCTGCAAAACTGTATGGTCAAATCATGACATCACTTAAGCCACGCCCCCTGACAACAGGAAGTGTAAAGTTTTACGTTGAACGGTCCATATCGGATCCCTGTTACCTAATCAGCGTGACATTGTATCCAGTCACCAAAGACATGTTGGTGTAACAAGCTTTCCAGCACTGTTCGTTTTGGGTGGAGCAAGTGGGCGTGGTGACATGGCGAAGTAAGACGTAACGCCGTCACCATACGTTTGGTTCTAAACTCCACAGATTTGATCTGAGGAGTACCAAAATCATTATGATCGATCATTACCCACCCCTTGAACAGGTGTTTATGCTAATTAGCAAATACCCTCCATAGCGCCCCCTAGATTATTCAAACTGTTGTATCTCAGTGATACATCATCCGATCTGAACCAGATTTATTGTGCATCATCAGTGAGCCCTTGTGGACACATTGATATAGTGAGCTAACATTTGACTCAAGTGCGCCCCCTACATTATTTCTATAAATATATCTCAGTGATACATCATCCGATCTGAACCAGATTTATTGTGCATCATCAGTGAGCCCTTGTGGACACATTGATATGGTGGGCTAACATTTGACTCAAGTGCGCCCCCTACATTATTTCTATAGTTATATCTCAGTGATACATTATCCGATCTGAACTAGATTTATTGTGCATCATCAGTGAGCCCTTGTGGACACATTGATATGGTGGGCTAACATATGACTCAAGAGCGCCCCCTAGATTATTCAAACTGTTATATCTCAGTGATACATCATCCGATCTGAACCAGATTTATTGTGCATCATCAGTGAGCCCTTGTGGACACATTGATATGGTGGGCAAACATTTGACTCAAGTGCGCCCCCTACATTACTTCTATAGTTATATCTCAGTGATACATCATCCGATCTGAACCAGATTTATTGTGCATCATCAGTGAACACTTTGACACACATTGATAATGTTATGTAAATTTTTACTCCATAGCGCCCCCTATATTATTACTACAGTTATATCTCAGTGATACATTATCCGATCTGCACGAGATTTATTGTGCTTTATCAGTGAACACTTCGACACACATTGATAATGTTATGTAAATTTTTACTCTATAGCGCCCCCTATATTATTACTACAGTTATATCTTAGTGATACATTATCCGATCTGCACGAGATTTATTGTGATTCATCAGTGAACACTTCTACACACATTGATAATGGTATGTAAATTTTTACTCCATAGCGCCCCCTGTATTATTACTACAGTTATATCTTAGTGATACATTATCCGATCTGCACAAGATTTATTGTGCTTTATCAGTGAACACTTCGACACACATTGATAATGGTATGTAAATTTTTACTCCATAGCGCCCCCTATATTATTACTACAGTTATATCTTAGTGATACATTATCCGATCTGCACGAGATTTATTGTGATTCATCAGTGAACACTTCTACACACATTGATAATGGTATGTAAATTTTTACTCCACAGCGCCCCCTATATTATTTCTACAGTTATATCTCAGTGATACATTATCCGATCTGTACGAGATTTATTGTGCTTTATCAGTGAACACGTCGACACACATTGATAATGGTATGTAAATTTTTACTCCATAGCGCCCCCTATATTATTACTACAGTTATATCTCAGTGATACATCATCCGATCTGAACCAGATTTATTGTGTATCATCAGTGAGACATTGTGGACACATTGATATTGTGGTTTAACATATGACTCCAGAGCGCCCCCTAGATTACTCAAACTGTTATATCTCAGTGAGACATCATCTGATCTGAACCAGATTTATTGTGTATCATCAATGAGCCCTTGTGGACACATTGACAAGGTGGGCTAAATTTGACTCAAGTGCGCCCCCTACATTATTTCTATAGTTATATCTCAGTGATACATCATCCGATCTGAACCAAATTTATTGTGAATAATCAGTGAGCCCTTGTGGACACATTGATATTGTGGTTTAACATATAACTCCATAGCGCCCCCTAGATTATTCAAACTGTTATATCTCAGTGAGACATCATCCGATCTGAACCAGATTTATCGTGTATCATCAGTGAGACCTTGTGGACACATTGATATTGTGGTTTAACATGTGACTCCAGAGCGCCCCCTAGATTATTCAAACTGTTATATCTCAGTGAGACATCATCCGATCTGAACCAGATTTATTGTGCATCATCAGTGAGTCCTTGTGGACACATTGATAAGGTGGGCTAACATTTGACTCAAGTGCGCCCCCTACATTATTTCTATAGTTATATCTCAGTGATACATCATCCGATCTGAACCAGATTTACTGTGAATCATCATTGAGACATTGTGGACACATTGATATTGTGGTTTAACATATGACTCCAGAGCGCCCCCTAGATTATTCAAACTGTTATATCTCAGTGATACATCATCCGATCTGAACCAGATTTATTGTGCATCATCAGTGAGCCCTTGTGGACACATTGATATGGTGGGCTAACATTTAACTCAAGTGCGCCCCCTACATTATTTCTATAGTTATATCTCAGTGATACATCATCCGATCTGAACCAGATTTATTGTGCATCATCAGTGAGCCCTTGTGGACACATTGATTTTGTGATTTAACATATAACTCCATAGCGCCCCCTAGATTATTCAAACTGTTATATCTCAGTGAGACATCATCTGATCTGAACCAGATTTATTGTGCGTGTGCACCCCTGGTGCGGAGTAGACACGAGAGACTTCGAAATGGCGACCGAGCGGACGAGCTGGAGCTCGCGCGGTCGCCTCAATAAGGTCCGAGCGGCGCTAAGCTGCGAGGGCCTCAATGCTGCTTGCAGCTTTAATTAGGCCCGAAGCAGCGAAGCGCTGCAAGGACCTATTGTAATTGTAGTGTTTATTATTAGGCCCGAAGCAGCGAAGCGCTGCAAGGACCTATTGTAATTGTAGTGTTTATTATTATTATTTTTTTTATTTTTATTCTAGTCCCTCTTTAAGTGGCCTTTTGGAGGCTTTATCATATACGAAAACTCACCAAATTTGGCGGACTCGTCAGGACTGGTGAAAAATTACGTATTTTGGGGGCGTGGCAAAAATCGCCACAGAAACGGCTCAAGAGCGCCCCCTAGAAATTTTCAAAATATCCTCCGCATTGACCTTAGTTTGACGTAGAATCATGAAATTTGGTACACTTGTCCAACTCACCAAGATGCACAGAAAACCCTCTGGCACCAATGTTGTACAATAAATGGTAAGGCGGCCATTTTGGAACGATGACCAAATTTTCACCCCTTTTTGGCCGTTTACAGCCTCCGCATTTGAACGAACTCCTCCTATGAATTTCGCTCGATTTGGTTCAAACTTGGCCAGTTTCTTCATAAGGCACGGGGGAACAAACGATATCAAAATTGTGCGTTTTCATGAATGCTGAAGGGGCGGGGCCAGACGTCAAAGTTGGACATCTCGCCATGAAAAACGAAACGCTTACAGCTCTTACACGAAAAAAGTCTAATACATCAAACCTTCAGTTATTGACCCACATCCGGTCCCCCGCAAAACTGTATGGTCAAATCATGACATCACTTAAGCCACGCCCCCTGACAACAGGAAGTGTAAAGTTTTACGTTGAACGGTCCATATCGGACCCCTGTTACCTAATCAGCGTGGCATTGTGTCCAGTGACCGAAGACATGTTGGTGTAACAAGCATTCCAATACCGTTCGTTTTCGGTGGAGCATGTGGGCGTGGCGACGTGGCGAAGTAAGACATAACGCCATCACCATACGTTTGGTTCTAAAATCCACAGATTTGATCCGAGGAGTACCAAAATCAGTATGATCCATTATTGCCCACCCCTTGAACAGGTGTTTATGCTAATTAGCAAATCGCTACAGAAACGGCTCAAGAGCGCCCCCTAGAAATATTCAAAATACCCTCCGCATTGACCTTAGTTTGACGTAGAATCATGAAATTTGGTACACTTGTCCAACTCACCAAGATGCACAGAAAACCCTCTGGCACCAATGTTGTACAATAAATGGTAAGGCGGCCATTTTGGAACGATGACCAAATTTTCACCCCTTTTTGGCCGTTTACAGCCTCCGCATTTGAACGAACTCCTCCTATGAATTTCGCTCGATTTGGTTCAAACTTGGCCAGTTTCTTCATAAGGCACGGGGGAACAAACGATATCAAAATTGTGCGTTTTCATGAATGCTGAAGGGGCGGGGCCAGACGTCAAAGTTGGACATCTCGCCATGAAAAACGAAACGCTTACAGCTCTTACACGAAAAAAGTCTAATACATCAAACCTTCAGTTATTGACCCACATCCGGTCCCCCGCAAAACTGTATGGTCAAATCATGACATCACTTAAGCCACGCCCCCTGACAACAGGAAGTGTAAAGTTTTACGTTGAACGGTCCATATCGGACCCCTGTTACCTAATCAGCGTGGCATTGTGTCCAGTGACCGAAGACATGTTGGTGTAACAAGCATTCCAATACCGTTCGTTTTCGGTGGAGCATGTGGGCGTGGCGACGTGGCGAAGTAAGACATAACGCCATCACCATACGTTTGGTTCTAAAATCCACAGATTTGATCCGAGGAGTACCAAAATCAGTATGATCATCATTGCCCACCCCTTGAACAGGTGTTTATGCTAATTAGCAAATCGCTACAGAAACGGCTCAAGAGCGCCCCCTAGAAATATTCAAAATACCCTCCGCATTGACCTTAGTTTGACGTAGAATCATGAAATTTGGTACACTTGTCCAACTCACCAAGATGCACAGAAAACCCTCTGGCACCAATGTTGTACGATAAATGGTAAGGCGGCCATTTTGGAACGATGACCAAATTTTCACCCCTTTTTGGCCGTTTACAACCTCTGCATTTCAACGAACTCCTCCTAGGGATTTCGCTCGATTTGATTCAAACTTGGCCAGTTTCTTTATAAGGCACGGGGGAACAAATGTTATCAAAACTGTGCGTTTTCATGCATGCTGAAGGGGCGGGGCCAGACCTCAAAGTTGGACATCTCGCCATGAAAAACGAAACGCTTACAGCTCTTACACGAAAACTGTCTAATACATCAAACCTTCAGTGATTGACCCACATCCGGTCCCCTGCAAAACTGTATGGTCAAATCATGACATCACTTAAGCCACGCCCCCTGACAACAGGAAGTGTAAAGTTTTACGTTGAACGGTCCATATCGGATCCCTGTTACCTAATCAACGTGACATTGTATCCAGTCACCGAAGACATGGTGGTGTAACAAGCTTTCCAGCACTGTTCGTTTTGGGTGGAGCAAGTGGGCGTGGTGACGTGGCGAAGTAAGACGTAACGCCGTCACCATACGTTTGGTTCTAAACTCCACAGATTTGATCTGAGGAGTACCAAAATCATTATGATCGATCATTACCCACCCCTTGAACAGGTGTTTATGCTAATTAGCAAATAGCCTCCATAGCGCCCCCTAGATTATTCAAACTGTTGTATCTCAGTGATACATCATCCGATCTGAACCAGATTTATTGTGCATCATCAGTGAGCCCTTGTGGACACATTGATATGGTGGGCTAACATTTGACTCAAGTGCGCCCCCTACATTATTTCTATAGTTATATCTCAGTGATACATCATCCGATCTGCACAAGATTTATTATGCTTTATCAGTGAACACTTCGACACACATTGATAATGTTATGTAAATTTTTACTCCATAGCGCCCCCTATATTATTACTACAGTTATATCTTAGTGATACATTATCCGATCTGCACGAGATTTATTATGATTCATCAGTGAACACTTCTACACACATTGATAATGGTATGTAAATTTTTACTCCATAGCGCCCCCTGTATTATTACTACAGTTATATCTTAGTGATACATTATCCGATCTGCACGAGATTTATTGTGCTTTATCAGTGAACACTTCGACACACATTGATAATGGTATGTAAATTTTTACTCCATAGCGCCCCCTATATTATTACTACAGTTATATCTTAGTGATCATCCGATCTACACGAGATTTATTGTGATTCATCAGTGAACACTTCTACACACATTGATAATGGTATATAAATTTTTACTCCATAGCGCCCCCTGTATTATTACTACAGTTATATCTTAGTGATACATTATCCGATCTGCACAAGATTTATTGTGCTTTATCAGTGAACACTTCGACACACATTGATAATGGTATGTAATTTTTTACTCCATAGCGCCCCCTATATTATTACTACAGTTATATCTTAGTGATACATTATCCGATCTGCACGAGATTTATTGTGATTCATCAGTGAACACTTCTACACACATTGATAATGGTATGTAAATTTTTACTCCATAGCGCCCCCTATATTATTACTACAGTTATATCTCAGTGATACATTATCCGATCTGCACGAGATTTATTGTGCTTTATCAGTGAACACTTCGACACACATTGATAATGGTATGTAAATTTTTACTCCATAGCGCCCCCTATATTATTACTACAGTTATATCTTAGTGATACATTATCCGATCTGCACGAGATTTATTGTGATTCATCAGTGAACACTTCTACACACATTGATGATGGTATGTAAATTTTTACTCCATAGCGCCCCCTGTATTATTACTACAGTTATATCTTAGTGATACATTATCCGATCTGCATGAGATTTATTGTGCTTTATCAGTGAACACTTCGACACACATTGATAATGGTATGTAAATTTTTACTCCATAGCGCCCCCTATATTATTACTACAGTTATATCTCAGTGATACATCATCCGATCTGAACCAGATTTATTGTGTATCATCAGTGAGACATTGTGGACACATTGATATTGTGGTTTAACATATGACTCCAGAGCGCCCCCTAGATTATTCAAACTGTTATATCTCAGTGA
>JBBPBX010050346.1:6908-25018 GCA_038048925.1 Garcialebias charrua
TGGTGAAGGCTGCACAGAAGTCTGTGGGAGTCAGTCTCCCCACCATCACAGACATTTACACCTCCAGATGCAGAAAAAGAGCCACCTGCATCATGAAAGACCTCACTCACCCAGCACACTCACTCTTTGCACCACTCCCCTCGGGACGGAGGTTGAGGAGCATCAAATGTAGAACCACTAGACTGAGGAACAGCTTCTACCCTGAGGCTGTCAGACTCATGAATAAATAAATAATAAGAATAAACACTGCAAAATGTCACATCATGTTGATACTGATCTGTTTCTTGTTGCTGCGTTCATCTGTGACTATCTGCGTTCATCTGTGACCATCTGCTCATGTTCGTGCTGCTGTTTATAATGATGTTTTTCTACTACATTAGGGCTTAGTGTATTACTAGCTGATGTCTCTCTTAGTTAATCCTAGATGTTATTATTGTTTTTCTCTTGCATTTGTTGTTGGATGTAACTGGGACCCTGTGTACATAATCTCGTTTTCAACACATGTACTACATGCGGTGCAAATGACAATAAATTCTCTCTGACTCTGATATATATATAAATATATATGTATTGGTGTGTGTGTGTGTTGGGGGCAATGCGCGCGCGCACAGACGAGTTTCTCTTCAGAACTATCCATGTCTGTCAAAGCAAAAACAAAAACTGGCTTCTAAAAGAGTAGCGGGTAGCGGTGTGATACACCAAATATGGACATCCAAACAAAAAACGCCCACAAACTTTGAACCAATCACACGCTCCGAGCCGCAACCTCCGCGTCTCGGAGTTCTGACTGGGGGCAATGTACAAGACAGCTGTCACCGGGGGATGGCAGCGGGAGTGCAGACGGAAGTTGCGCAACTTTTTTTCACTCAACGGGGGGTAAAAGAAATGCGACAAGAAGTATAAACCAGCCTTCAGACTTGCTGTTAATGTCAGCAATGTCATCAACAGAGGGGAGGGAGAAGACAGAGAAAGGGAGGGAGGGGGGAGTTCAACATGGATGCTGGGGGCAGTATTTGGTCTGCGGTGTTTGTGAATTGAAATAATCTTTTCACTGAAATAGGACCTTAGCGAGTTGCAAAATTCTGTGGAAACCATGTGAGAGGGTAGAGAGTTAGGAGATGAGACAAAACGGTGAAGGAGAGAGAACAATGTCTTTGAATTGCCAACATTGGAACTGATGATGTCTGAGAAGTAGCTGGATTTGGCTTGAGAAATACTGTTCTTGTACTGGATGAGGTGGTTTGCATAAAGTTCCTCGTGAATTGTGAGACCGGATTTTTTATAGAGACGCTCTAGCCGCCGACCTTTGGATTTCAGGGAACGGAGTTCTGGAGTAAACCAGGGTACAGAGTTGGAGAAGGAAACAGTCCGGGTTTTCAAAGGAGCAACAGAGTTAAGAATGTTGGTGAGGCAGTTGTAAAATGTGACAAGATCATCTGGGGTAGAAGAGTTGAAGGTGAAGAAGGTATTATTAATATGAGATAAAAGAGCGTCGTGGTTGATATTCTTGATATTACAGAAGGAAAGAGTGCGTTGAGGTTTCTCTGAGGACAATTTAAGATTGACATTGAATGAAATCATCAGGTGATCAGTAAATGGAAGTTCATCAGAAGAACAGTTAAAAGGAGAGAGTCCGGAGCAGCAAAGTAAGTCCAAAGTGTGGTGCTTTATGTGGGTTGGAAAGTTGTTGAATTGTTGGAAGCCACAGCTGTCCAGACAGGATGTGAAGTCTCTGGTGAGGGGGTTGTTGTCATCATCCATATGTATGTTGAAATCTCCCATCAGGATAATGTTGGGTGAAAGAGCTGAGAGATGGGCGATTAGAGTAGCAAAGTCATTCATGAAGGAGTTGTTCACTTTTGGCGGGTGGTAGATAGTGGCAACAACGGTGGGGGTCGGGCCTGAGAGTAGACGCACACTAGGCTCAAAGGAGGGGGAGGGAGGTCCCTACGCCGACGGTATGCTCGTTTTATTTCTGCCGGCTGCGCGTTGGGAGCGATCGCAAATACACTAAAAATTGAACTAAAACATAAAAATAACAATTATACTTTATTTATAAAGCCATTTAAAAAAACACAGCTGCAACAAAGTGCTGTACACATGAAATTAAGAACATATAAACAAAAGATGAGATGAAATCATGAAAAACAACAGTCATGTGTTTAATACAGAAGTGGGTTGAGCCTAACCAGGGGTTGCTAGGTGAGGGGCTGGACTCAGGTTGGGGTGGGTTGTCCTCTCGCTTGTGACGTCACATGCGAGAGTATTTTAAAACGAAACGTATCTATCAAAGAAAAATAAATATACTTAGAGTAAATAAACCACTGGGTGCATTTCTTTGGCCTTAGGACTGTTTTTTTATGAAGTACATACCCAAAGTTGAGTAAAAAAAACATTAAAAGTGAAATTTGCATGTGTGGTCCCCTTTAAAGTAGATAAAAAAACTGTTGTTTTTATTGTCTAGTTCCCAGTATTAGAGTATGAACATGAAAATCTTTGGCCTTCAGGGCAGGGCCTAATGGTACATTTAGGCTGACTTGGGGGAGGGCCCCTTTACAAAGGTTTGCCTGGGGCCCCAAAATGTCTAAGTCCGCCACTGTCTAATTGTTCACTCTTTTTAAATACTTCTTCTTCTTCCAGACCGGTGTTATGCCGAGAAATCCGCGACAGGGAGTGCAATTCTCGGCATAACAACGGAACGGTCTGCAGAGTTCGGTCCATGCAGGCAGATGGAGGCTAGCGCTAGCAGCGTTAGTAGCAGACCCAGCTAACATATTGATAGTGTAACGACCCTGTGTTTGGTTCTGCTTTGGGTCCAAGTATTTCTGTGTATTTGTTCAGTTGTACTGTGTTCTGTTGAGCTGTTGTGATTCTGTTGTCCCCCGCCCTCATGTGTTGGACTGGTCGTGGGGGCAGGAGAAGGGTAGGAGCAGGGAGGAGGGACCGGGAACAGAGAGACGAAGAAGAAGAGTCCGTGAGTGTGTTGTTGTTAGCAGGCAGCTAGCAGTGTGTTCGCTCGCGTGTGTACCGCGTTTTCTTTTGAGGTGTGAGCTGCAGCCTCGGTAATAGCAGCTCGTCCCTGTTTCTGAATAAACCCCGTTTGGCTGGACTCCGTCTGCAGTGTTGGCGTCATTACAATAATAATTAAAGCTGCAAGCAGCATTGAGGCCCGAAGCAGCTTAGCGCCGCTCGGACCTTATTGAGGCGACCGCGCGAGCTCCAGCTCGTCCGCTCGGTCGCCATTTCGAAGTCTCTCGTGTCTACTCCGCACCAGGGGTGCACACGCACAATAAATCTGGTTCAGATCGGATGATGTCTCACTGAGATATAACAGTTTGAATAATCTAGGGGGCGCTCTGGAGTCACATGTTAAACCACAATATCAATGTGTCCACAAGGTCTCACTGATGATACACGATAAATCTGGTTCAGATCGGATGATGTCTCACTGAGATATAACAGTTTGAATAATCTAGGGGGCGCTATGGAGTTATATGTTAAACCACAATATCAATGTGTCCACAAGGGCTCACTGATTATTCACAATAAATTTGGTTCAGATCGGATGATGTATCACTGAGATATAACTATAGAAATAATGTAGGGGGCGCACTTGAGTCAAATTTAGCCCACCTTGTCAATGTGTCCACAAGGGCTCATTGATGATACACAATAAATCTGGTTCAGATCAGATGATGTCTCACTGAGATATAACAGTTTGAGTAATCTAGGGGGCGCTCTGGAGTCATATGTTAAACCACAATATCAATGTGTCCACAATGTCTCACTGATGATACACAATAAATCTGGTTCAGATCGGATGATGTATCACTGAGATATAACTGTAGTAATAATATAGGGGGCGCTATGGAGTAAAAATTTACATACCATTATCAATGTGTGTCGACGTGTTCACTGATAAAGCACAATAAATCTCGTACAGATCGGATAATGTATCACTGAGATATAACTGTAGAAATAATATAGGGGGCGCTGTGGAGTAAAAATTTACATACCATTATCAATGTGTGTAGAAGTGTTCACTGATGAATCACAATAAATCTCGTGCAGATCGGATAATGTATCACTAAGATATAACTGTAGTAATAATATAGGGGGCGCTATGGAGTAAAAATTTACATACCATTATCAATGTGTGTCGAAGTGTTCACTGATAAAGCACAATAAATCTTGTGCAGATCGGATAATGTATCACTAAGATATAACTGTAGTAATAATACAGGGGGCGCTATGGAGTAAAAATTTACATACCATTATCAATGTGTGTAGAAGTGTTCACTGATGAATCACAATAAATCTCGTGCAGATCGGATAATGTATCACTAAGATATAACTGTAGTAATAATATAGGGGGCGCTATAGAGTAAAAATTTACATAACATTATCAATGTGTGTCGAAGTGTTCACTGATAAAGCACAATAAATCTCGTGCAGATCGGATAATGTATCACTGAGATATAACTGTAGTAATAATATAGGGGGCGCTATGGAGTAAAAATTTACATAACATTATCAATGTGTGTCAAAGTGTTCACTGATGATGCACAATAAATCTGGTTCAGATCGGATGATGTATCACTGAGATATAACTATAGAAGTAATGTAGGGGGCGCACTTGAGTCAAATGTTTGCCCACCATATCAATGTGTCCACAAGGGCTCACTGATGATGCACAATAAATCTAGTTCAGATCGGATAATGTATCACTGAGATATAACTATAGAAATAATGTAGGGGGCGCACTTGAGTCAAATGTTAGCCCACCATATCAATGTGTCCACAAGGGCTCACTGATGATGCACAATAAATCTGGTTCAGATCGGATGATGTATCACTGAGATATATTTATAGAAATAATGTAGGGGGCGCACTTGAGTCAAATGTTAGCTCACTATATCAATGTGTCCACAAGGGCTCACTGATGATGCACAATAAATCTGGTTCAGATCGGATGATGTATCACTGAGCTACAACAGTTTGAATAATCTAGGGGGCGCTATGGAGGGTATTTGCTAATTAGCATAAACACCTGTTCAAGGGGTGGGTAATGATCGATCATAATGATTTTGGTACTCCTCAGATCAAATCTGTGGAGTTTAGAACCAAACGTATGGTGACGGCGTTACGTCTTACTTCGCCATGTCACCACGCCCACTTGCTCCACCCAAAACGAACAGTGCTGGAAAGCTTGTTACACCAACATGTCTTCGGTGACTGGATACAATGTCACGCTGATTAGGTAACAGGGATCCGATATGGACCGTTCAACGTAAAACTTTACACTTCCTGTTGTCAGGGGGCGTGGCTTAAGTGATGTCATGATTTGACCATACAGTTTTGCAGGGGACCGGATGTGGGTCAATCACTGAAGGTTTGATGTATTAGACAGTTTTCGTGTAAGAGCTATAAGCGTTTCGTTTTTCATGGCGAGATGTCCAACTTTGAGGTCTGGCCCCGCCCCTTCAGCATGCATGAAAACGCACAGTTTTGATAACATTTGTTCCCCCGTGCCTTATAAAGAAACTGGCCAAGTTTGAATCAAATCGAGCGAAATCCCTAGGAGGAGTTCGTTGAAATGCAGAGGCTGTAAACGGCCAAAAAGGGGTGAAAATTTGGTCATCGTTCCAAAATGGCCGCCTTACCATTTATCGTACAACATTGGTGCCAGAGGGTTTTCTGTGCATCTTGGTGAGTTGGACAAGTGTACCAAATTTCATGATTCTACGTCAAACTAAGGTCAATGCGGAGGGTATTTTGAATATTTCTAGGGGGCGCTCTTGAGCCGTTTCTGTAGCGATTTGCTAATTAGCATAAACACCTGTTCAAGGGGTGGGCAATGATCGATCATACTGATTTTGGTACTCCTCGGATCAAATCTGTGGATTTTAGAACCAAACGTATGGTGATGGCGTTATGTCTTACTTCGCCACTACGCCACGCCCACATGCTCCACCAAAAACGAACAGTATTGGAATGCTTGTTACACCAACATGTCTTCGGTCACTGGACACAATGCCACGCGGATTAGGTAAATGGGGTCCGATATGGACCGTTCAATGTAAAACTTTACACTTCCTGTTGTCAGGGGGCGTGGCTTAAGTGATGTCATGATTTGACCATACAGTTTTGCGGGGGACCGGATATGGGTCAATAACTGAAGGTTTGATGTATTAGACTTTTTTCGTGTAAGAGCTGTTAGCGTTTCGTTTTTCATGGCGAGATGTCCAACTTTGACGTCTGGCCCCGCCCCTTCAGCATTCATGAAAACGCACAATTTTGATATTGTTTGTTCCCCTGTGCCTTATGAAGAAACTGGCCAAGTTTGAACCAAATCGAGCGAAATTCATAGGAGGAGTTCGTTCAAATGCGGAGGCTGTAAACGGCCAAAAAGGGGTGAAAATTTGGTCATCGTTTCAAAATGGCCGCCTTCCCATTTATTGTACAACGTTGGTGCCAGAGGGTTTTCTGTGCATCTTGGTGAGATGGACAAGTGTACCGAATTTCATGATTCTACGTCAAAATAAGGTCAATGCGGAGGGTATTTTGAAAATTTCTAGGGGGCGCTCTTGAGCCGTTTCTGTGACGATTTTTGCCACGCCCCCAAAATACGTAATTTTTCACCAGTCCTGACGAGTCCGCCAAATTTGGTGAGTTTTCGTATATGATAAAGCCTCCAAAAGGCCACTTCTTTGGGGGGAAGAAAAAAAAAAAAAAAATAAAATAATAAACACTACAATTACAATAGGTCCTTGCAGCGCTTCGCTGCTTCGGGCCTAATAACGACCACAGCTGATGCCCTCCAGATCACGAAGCTGAAGTTAGCTTCCGATTCCAGCTTCTGATTCGGCAAATGACTAAAGGGATATTACAACTAATTTTTCAGTACCTTAAGCGGGTTTAATCTGCTCTAGCTCAAAAACTACAACACCTAGACTCTTCAAACCAGGACTATATTATTCTAGACTAATACATAGTTCCCATGTGACGTCACATCTGTGGGTTGTCCTTTTTGACCCTCCCACAGGTAGGCTAAGCAGCAGTTGGAGCGCGTTCTACTGGCTGTGTATTTTTCACGTGTTTTTTTTTGTTAATTTCTAATTAATTGCAATGGTTACTTCGTGTTGTGTCAGTGGGTGTTCCAGTCGGGTAGACGTTTGGGCAACGCGCAGGTTTCACTTCATCAAAAAAAAAGAAAACGTGAAGGATTTATTTCATCGGAGAAACTCGCACCGCCCCATCTCTGCTTGGATCTGCTCAGAAGATCGTGCTTTTGGCCGGTAAACAAAATATTCTACATAAATCATTTTGTGAAACAATGTTAGAGTACAACTGTCTGTGTGTTAGAGCTGTTTTTTTTTGTTTTTTTTTTCATTATTTTAGTGACACCGTCTTGCATGCTGTGGCTAGCTTAGCATCTCGCTAACGCGGCCTCTTCACGGTCCACCGGGCCCGGCGGTGAGACCGTCCCAGTGGGAGAAGGAGGACGGGAGCCAAGTCGTGCGGGCGACGCGTCGGTCCCATGGGACGTGCCTCCGCGGCCGCGACGGATCCACGCCGTCCGATGAGCTCGACGGACCATCCGCTCCAGATGCTAACAACATGCTAACTTCCAACACGGTAACACTCAAAGTGCTGGTTCTGGTCTGTGTTCAGCCTGGACTGTTTGTGCTGGCTGTGTTATTTTAGTTAAACCTTTTTTTAGCTGGTTAGATCTGATTGAGACAGTTTACACATCTTTTTTGGATTTAAAGCTGTGAAGCCGGTGTGCTGTAAAGCTCTGTGCTGTGAATCCGGTGTGCGCTCTTTGTAGTAATTAAATAATTAATGATATCGGAGTAACTACTTTGTGACAAGTTGTCTGATTCGTCTGCCATGATTTCTTTCTCAAACTCATTTAACTCGACCACTGCCATTTTGCTGTTGTTCCTTGGTGAAGCTGTGGTAGCTCGTGTTTTTGTCCGTATAATTTGCTCTGCTAGTTCGCCATTTTTCCTTTCTCTGCCTTCAGATGTGGTGCGGAAGCCAGTATGGGGACGTGTCTGGGAACTATGTATAGAAGAATATATAAAACTAAGTTTGAGCTTTGTGAAACGTTTTTCTGATTTGTGAAACTTGACCAAAGTTAGTTTTTCATCATTTTTAGGCTACTGGACCATATTTGACCCGGTCTAGCTCAAAAACCACAAGACCTGGACTCTTCAAACCAGGACTATATTAATCTAGACTAATAGAAGAATATATAAAACTAAGTTTGAGCTTTGTGAAACGTTTTTCTGATTTGTGAAACTTGACCAAAGTTAGTTTTTCATCATTTTTAGGCTACTGGACCATATTTGACCCGGTCTAGCTCAGAAACCACAAGACCTAGACTCTTCAAACCAGGACTATATTAATCTAGACTAATAGAAGAATATATAAAACTAAGTTTGAGCTTTGTGAAACGTTTTTCTGATTTGTGAAACTTGACCAAAGTTAGTTTTTCATCATTTTTAGGCTACTGTACCATATTTGACCCGGTCTAGCTCAGAAACCACAAGACCTGGACTCTTCAAACCAGGACTATATTAATCTAGACTAATAGAAGAATATATAAAACTAAGTTTGAGCTTTGTGAAACGTTTTTCTGATTTGTGAAACTTGACCAAAGTTAGTTTTTCATCATTTTTAGTCTACTGGACCATATTTGACCCGGTCTAGCTCAGAAACCACAAGACCTAGACTCTTCAAACCAGGACTATATTAATCTAGACTAATAGAAGAATATATAAAACTAAGTTTGAGCTTTGTGAAACGTTTTTCTGATTTGTGAAACTTGACCAAAGTTAGTTTTTCATCATTTTTAGGCTACTGGACCATATTTGACCCGGTCTAGCTCAGAAACCACAAGACCTAGACTCTTCAAACCAGGACTATATTAATCTAGACTAATAGAAGAATATATAAAACTAAGTTTGAGCTTTGTGAAACGTTTTTCTGATTTGTGAAACTTGACCAAAGTTAGTTTTTCATCATTTTTAGGCTACTGGATTCCAGCTTCCGATTCGGCAAATGACTAAAGGGATATTACAACAAAATTTTCAGTACCTTGAGCGGGTTTAATCTGCTCTAGCTCAAAAACTACAACACCTAGACTCTTCAAACCAGGACTATATTATTCTAGACTAATAGAAGAATATATAAAACTAAGTTTGAGCTTTGTGAAACGTTTTTCTGATTTGTGAAACTTGACCAAAGTTAGTTTTTCATCATTTTTAGGCTACTGGACCATATTTGACCCGGTCTAGCTCAGAAACCACAAGACCTAGACTCTTCAAACCAGGACTATATTATTCTAGACTAATAGAAGAATATATAAAACTAAGTTTGAGCTTTGTGAAACGTTTTTCTGATTTGTGAAACTTGACCAAAGTTAGTTTTTCATCATTTTTAGGCTACTGTACCATATTTGACCCGGTCTAGCTCAGAAACCACAAGACCTGGACTCTTCAAACCAGGACTATATTAATCTAGACTAATAGAAGAATATATAAAACTAAGTTTGAGCTTTGTGAAACGTTTTTCTGATTTGTGAAACTTGACCAAAGTTAGTTTTTCATCATTTTTAGGCTACTGTACCATATTTGACCCGGTCTAGCTCAGAAACCACAAGACCTAGACTCTTCAAACCAGGACTATATTAATCTAGACTAATAGAAGAATATATAAAACTAAGTTTGAGCTTTGTGAAACGTTTTTCTGATTTGTGAAACTTGACCAAAGTTAGTTTTTCATCATTTTTAGGCTACTGGACCATATTTGACCCGGTCTAGCTCAGAAACCACAAGACCTGGACTCTTCAAACCAGGACTATATTAATCTAGACTAATAGAATAATATATAAAACTAAGTTTGAGCTTTGTGAAACGTTTTTCTGATTTGTGAAACTTGACCAAAGTTAGTTTTTCATCATTTTTAGGCTACTGGACCATATTTGACCTGGTCTAGCTCAGAAACCACAAGACCTGGACTCTTCAAACCAGGACTATATTAATCTAGACTAATAGAATAATATATACAACTAAGTTTGAGCTTTGTGAAACGTTTTTCTGATTTGTGAAACTTGACCAAAGTTAGTTTTTCATCATTTTTAGGCTACTGGACCATATTTGACCCGGTCTAGCTCAGAAACCACAAGACCTGGACTCTTCAAACCAGGACTATATTAATCTAGACTAATAGAATAATATATAAAACTAAGTTTGAGCTTTGTGAAACGTTTTTCTGATTTGTGAAACTTGACCAAAGTTAGTTTTTCATCATTTTTAGGCTACTGGATTCCAGCTTCCGATTCGGCAAATGACTAAAGGGATATTACAACAAAATTTTCAGTACCTTGAGCGGGTTTAATCTGCTCTAGCTCAAAAACTACAACACCTAGACTCTTCAAACCAGGACTATATTATTCTAGACTAATAGAAGAATATATAAAACTAAGTTTGAGCTTTGTGAAACGTTTTTCTGATTTGTGAAACTTGACCAAAGTTAGTTTTTCATCATTTTTAGGCTACTGGACCATATTTGACCCGGTCTAGCTCAGAAACCACAAGACCTAGACTCTTCAAACCAGGACTATATTATTCTAGACTAATAGAAGAATATATAAAACTAAGTTTGAGCTTTGTGAAACGTTTTTCTGATTTGTGAAACTTGACCAAAGTTAGTTTTTCATCATTTTTAGGCTACTGGACCATATTTGACCCGGTCTAGCTCAGAAACCACAAGACCTGGACTCTTCAAACCAGGACTATATTAATCTAGACTAATAGAAGAATATATAAAACTAAGTTTGAGCTTTGTGAAACGTTTTTCTGATTTGTGAAACTTGACCAAAGTTAGTTTTTCATCATTTTTAGGCTACTGTACCATATTTGACCCGGTCTAGCTCAGAAACCACAAGACCTAGACTCTTCAAACCAGGACTATATTAATCTAGACTAATAGAAGAATATATAAAACTAAGTTTGAGCTTTGTGAAACGTTTTTCTGATTTGTGAAACTTGACCAAAGTTAGTTTTTCATCATTTTTAGGCTACTGGACCATATTTGACCCGGTCTAGCTCAGAAACCACAAGACCTGGACTCTTCAAACCAGGACTATATTAATCTAGACTAATAGAATAATATATAAAACTAAGTTTGAGCTTTGTGAAACGTTTTTCTGATTTGTGAAACTTGACCAAAGTTAGTTTTTCATCATTTTTAGGCTACTGGACCATATTTGACCTGGTCTAGCTCAGAAACCACAAGACCTGGACTCTTCAAACCAGGACTATATTAATCTAGACTAATAGAATAATATATACAACTAAGTTTGAGCTTTGTGAAACGTTTTTCTGATTTGTGAAACTTGACCAAAGTTAGTTTTTCATCATTTTTAGGCTACTGGACCATATTTGACCCGGTCTAGCTCAGAAACCACAAGACCTGGACTCTTCAAACCAGGACTATATTAATCTAGACTAA
Source organism: Garcialebias charrua (assembly GCA_038048925.1). Taxonomy (NCBI): domain Eukaryota; kingdom Metazoa; phylum Chordata; class Actinopteri; order Cyprinodontiformes; family Rivulidae; genus Garcialebias; species Garcialebias charrua. The sequence goes on from JBBPBX010050346.1 coordinate 18,432, forward strand.
TAGAATAATATATAAAACTAAGTTTGAGCTTTGTGAAACGTTTTTCTGATTTGTGAAACTTGACCAAAGTTAGTTTTTCATCATTTTTAGGCTACTGGATTCCAGCTTCCGATTCGGCAAATGACTAAAGGGATATTACAACAAAATTTTCAGTACCTTGAGCGGGTTTAATCTGCTCTAGCTCAAAAACTACAACACCTAGACTCTTCAAACCAGGACTATATTATTCTAGACTAATAGAAGAATATATAAAACTAAGTTTGAGCTTTGTGAAACGTTTTTCTGATTTGTGAAACTTGACCAAAGTTAGTTTTTCATCATTTTTAGGCTACTGGACCATATTTGACCCGGTCTAGCTCAGAAACCACAAGACCTAGACTCTTCAAACCAGGACTATATTAATCTAGACTAATAGAAGAATATATAAAACTAAGTTTGAGCTTTGTGAAACGTTTTTCTGATTTGTGAAACTTGACCAAAGTTAGTTTTTCATCATTTTTAGGCTACTGGACCATATTTGACCCGGTCTAGCTCAGAAACCACAAGACCTGGACTCTTCAAACCAGGACTATATTAATCTAGACTAATAGAAGAATATATAAAACTAAGTTTGAGCTTTGTGAAACGTTTTTCTGATTTGTGAAACTTGACCAAAGTTAGTTTTTCATCATTTTTAGGCTACTGTACCATATTTGACCCGGTCTAGCTCAGAAACCACAAGACCTGGACTCTTCAAACCAGGACTATATTAATCTAGACCAGTGGTCCCCAAACTTTTTCCTGTGAGGGCCACATAACTTTTCCCTTCTCTGGTGGGGGGCCGGAGTCAGTTTTTAACAGGAAAAAGTGTGACAATTGCAGGAGTGCCTAAATCAGGGGTGCCCAACCTTTTTTGAACCAAGAGCTACTTTTGAAGTCGGCAGTTTGCCGAGAGCTACTCGTCCAGTCTCAGTATCAAAAAACAAAATTTTTCATCTCCCTACTCCTCACTTCTTTAAAGTAAATAAAACAGAACATAATGTGTTGCTAGTTTTATTTAATTAAAGTATTTTATCAAAGTAAAAGGACGCAATATTTGAAAAGCACACCATATTTTTTAAAGAAACGAATAAACAATGAACTGAACAATATAAAACTCCCTCATTTACACTAACTATTTACAAAAAGTGACTTACAAAGGTGCAGATTTACAAATCTCCAACAACTATTTCAAACCTCAATAAAACCTAAATATCAAAACTAGGCAGCTGCTCTGTGCAGCAGGATGGTGTCACCTGGTGCAAGCTGTATAAAATAAATGTGTCTCTACCTTAGTGGCACTTCTGACACTGAGAGGAGGAGGCCAGGGTCTCATAAGTTGCGAGGCGCAGGCAGGTCTCCAGATGATCATCAGTTATTGTGGATCTGTTTTTGGACTTGATGATTTTCATGTGTGAAAAAGCAGACTCACACAGGTAGGTAGATCCAAAAAGTGCTGTTAAGTTCAAAGCACATCTTCGAATGTAAGGATACTTTTCTTCTGAGAGCAGACTCAAGAACTCTCCATCCACGCCAGGTGAAGCTCGAATTACAGATGAGGCAAATAGACTTTGAATTAGAATAAACAAAAAAATACTCCTCCTCCCACTCTGTATGAAAATAATACGTTTTTGTTTGCTTGTTTGCTAGTTTTCCATCCATGTTTACTGTGCACCGACAGCTTTATGTGAAAGGGAGACAATTCAACTTACTCCTTCATTTTTAAAAACTGTGTTAGGATAGGCTAAGTACTTGGTGACCGTACAGTACTGTACATGTATTCATTTGTAAAAAAAAAAAAAAAAAAAAAATTTTTTTTTTTTTTTTTTTTTTTTTTTTTCCTGGGGGCCGGACCAAAGGTGGGGGCGGGCCGGATGCGGCCCGCGGGCCGTAGTTTGGGGAACACTGATCTAGACTAATAGAATAATATATAAAACTAAGTTTGAGCTTTGTGAAACGTTTTTCTGATTTGTGAAACTTGACCAAAGTTAGTTTTTCATCATTTTTAGGCTACTGGACCATATTTGACCTGGTCTAGCTCAGAAACCACAAGACCTGGACTCTTCAAACCAGGACTATATTAATCTAGACTAATAGAATAATATATACAACTAAGTTTGAGCTTTGTGAAACGTTTTTCTGATTTGTGAAACTTGACCAAAGTTAGTTTTTCATCATTTTTAGGCTACTGGACCATATTTGACCCGGTCTAGCTCAGAAACCACAAGACCTGGACTCTTCAAACCAGGACTATATTAATCTAGACTAATAGAATAATATATAAAACTAAGTTTGAGCTTTGTGAAACGTTTTTCTGATTTGTGAAACTTGACCAAAGTTAGTTTTTCATCATTTTTAGGCTACTGGATTCCAGCTTCCGATTCGGCAAATGACTAAAGGGATATTACAACAAAATTTTCAGTACCTTGAGCGGGTTTAATCTGCTCTAGCTCAAAAACTACAACACCTAGACTCTTCAAACCAGGACTATATTATTCTAGACTAATAGAAGAATATATAAAACTAAGTTTGAGCTTTGTGAAACGTTTTTCTGATTTGTGAAACTTGACCAAAGTTAGTTTTTCATCATTTTTAGGCTACTGGACCATATTTGACCCGGTCTAGCTCAGAAACCACAAGACCTAGACTCTTCAAACCAGGACTATATTAATCTAGACTAATAGAAGAATATATAAAACTAAGTTTGAGCTTTGTGAAACGTTTTTCTGATTTGTGAAACTTGACCAAAGTTAGTTTTTCATCATTTTTAGGCTACTGGACCATATTTGACCCGGTCTAGCTCAAAAACCACAAGACCTGGACTCTTCAAACCAGGACTATATTAATCTAGACTAATAGAAGAATATATAAAACTAAGTTTGAGCTTTGTGAAACGTTTTTCTGATTTGTGAAACTTGACCAAAGTTAGTTTTTCATCATTTTTAGGCTACTGTACCATATTTGACCCGGTCTAGCTCAGAAACCACAAGACCTAGACTCTTCAAACCAGGACTATATTAATCTAGACTAATAGAAGAATATATAAAACTAAGTTTGAGCTTTGTGAAACGTTTTTCTGATTTGTGAAACTTGACCAAAGTTAGTTTTTCATCATTTTTAGGCTACTGGACCATATTTGACCCGGTCTAGCTCAGAAACCACAAGACCTGGACTCTTCAAACCAGGACTATATTAATCTAGACTAATAGAATAATATATAAAACTAAGTTTGAGCTTTGTGAAACGTTTTTCTGATTTGTGAAACTTGACCAAAGTTAGTTTTTCATCATTTTTAGGCTACTGGACCATATTTGACCTGGTCTAGCTCAGAAACCACAAGACCTGGACTCTTCAAACCAGGACTATATTAATCTAGACTAATAGAATAATATATACAACTAAGTTTGAGCTTTGTGAAACGTTTTTCTGATTTGTGAAACTTGACCAAAGTTAGTTTTTCATCATTTTTAGGCTACTGGACCATATTTGACCCGGTCTAGCTCAGAAACCACAAGACCTGGACTCTTCAAACCAGGACTATATTAATCTAGACTAATAGAATAATATATAAAACTAAGTTTGAGCTTTGTGAAACGTTTTTCTGATTTGTGAAACTTGACCAAAGTTAGTTTTTCATCATTTTTAGGCTACTGGATTCCAGCTTCCGATTCGGCAAATGACTAAAGGGATATTACAACTAATTTTTCAGTACCTTGAGCGGGTTCCCATTTGTGAAATGCTCACATCGGATCAGACATCAATAACCATTACGCACTGGTTGTCGTGCTTGTGTAGGGATTACTTCAATGTTTTTCATAAGCAACTGAAGCCACAAAAGGTTGAAACCGATTTCAGTTGGGCTATGATCCACTCTGTACTTCAGGCATTCAACAACACCGATGTTAAGAAATATCTGAAGATGTGCTTTGAGGTTTGCCGAAATGAGTCACCGCAACTGACAGTGCTACATCTTTGTGCTGCTCACATGCTGAAGCTGGTCAGCATGAAAATCTCCAAGTTAAAATGCAGTAAGGCCACCAACAGTGGTGGGCAACGCTAATCCAAAAATTAGTTCCGCTATTTCTAAAGCACTAATTAATTTATTTAGGTCCGCAATTTCAAAAGCACTAATGTCTTATGAAAATTAGGGGAAGCTAATTCTAATCCGCTAATTAAATTCAACAATTGGTAGCAGCAAGTTATGCAATATTTGCACTACACTGCCAACTAGCGGTGCATGAACTGTTATACAGTAAGTTGTTTGAGTTTCAGAGTATTTAGTTTGGTTCTCTTCAACAGGTTTCACAAGGACAAAATGTACCCATTCCAAAGTCTGTTAGCTAAACTGCTGACATATTTGGCTGTTTTTTTTTCTTCTTCTTTTGTTACTTTTAGTACCACTAGATCGCATGTGTCAAACTCAAGGCCCGTGGGCCAAATCCGGCCTACCATAACCGTTTCTGTGGCTCTCTACACCCTAGAACTTCAAGATAACAGTTGTAAGCATGTTGTTCTCAGGTGATGGGTCCCCATCCCTACACTCCCTGGTCTCTCTGTTAATTGTCTTGCTTATCTCCTCCATTTTGTTGTCCAGGTGTTTGTGATTGTCATGCTGTGTGTTCATGTACCTGTATATAAAGTCAGGGATTTTGTAATTGATAAAGCTCTGTATATGTTGTATAACACAATCATTGTTCCACATTTAATCTATTGTACTGTATTGAGGTTTGGGGAAAAGCGTGCAAAACAATTACAAAGCCTGTTTTTATTTTACAAAAGAGAGCTGTAAGAGTAATCACCAGAAAACATTTCAGTCACCCATCAAACACCTTGTTTCTTCAGCTAAATTTATTGAAATTCCAGGAATTGGTAGAATATAGTATTTTATCAGTTATGTATAGGGCTCATAATAACACATTACCTTTAAATATCCAAAGAAATTTAGACAAAGTTATTACAATCTTAAAGGGACAGATATTCATCAAACCACAATTCAGAACCAGCTTAAAGGGACGGTCTACCTCAATTCAGGGAGTTGGATTGTGGAATGTTCTGGAGAGTGATGTTAAAAATGCAAAATCAATTCATTCATTCATTCATTCAACCTTTATTTATACAGGCTAGCCTCGTTGAGTCACGGGGACTCATTTACAAGAGGGACCTGTCTCACTCACACCAAACAACCATCCACTCTCACACTCACACCTAGGGTCAATTTAGAGTCACCAATCAGCCTAACAAGCATGTTTTTTGGTCTGTGGGAGGAAACCGGAGTACCCGGAGGAAACCCACGCATGCACGGGGAGAACATGCAAACTCCACCCAGAAAGGCCCCGGACCGGGATTTGAACCGGCAACCTTCTCGCTGAGAGGCAGCAGCTCTACCAGTTGTGCCACCGTGCTGCCCAATGTATACATTTAAGAAAAAGGTCTTAAAGGACTTGCTCAAAAACTATATATGATGAAGCTTAGTGTGTTTGTGTATTACAGTTAGAAAAATTAAGTAGAGTTATTCATTTTGTGATGTAGTTTGAAGGTTATCATTGGTTGAACAAACTGTGAAATAAATAAGGGGCAGATATAATAAGATTTCATCTTCTTTCTGCTCCTTTCATTTTATCCTACTTGTATTCTTGTATCTGATGAAACTGTTTTGTATTGTTCTTTTAAAATGAATGAATAAACATCAAATCAAATCAACGGCCCAGTCAGAGTCCAGAACCTGAACCTGAAACCTTCAGAGAGCTGAGCAGAAACCTCAAAGAACTGAAGCAACAATGGAAAGAAGAGTGGGTCAGAACTCCTCCAGAACCAGGAGAGAGACTGATGAAGTCCTGCAGAGAACCACAGAGGGTTCTGCTGCTGAAGGAGGTTCTGTTGGGTCAGAGGCACAAGCTGAGGTTAAATTTTAATGATTTTAGAACTTGTTAAAGATCATCCATCCAGCTAACTGTCTATCCATCCATCCATTCAGCTAAAAGTCTATTCATCCTTGTATCTGATGAAACTGTTTTGTATTGTTCTTTTAAAATGAATGAATGAACATCAAATCAAAAATAAGTCTGTATCTCTGTGTTTATCATTGTCCTGGCATTGTCTCCTCCTGTTGCCTCTGTCTCCTGAGTTCCTTGTGATTCCCTGAGTATGTAAGTTTGCTGCCTTGCGGACGCCATTTTGAAGAGTCCTAATGGTGAACTACTTTTTTAAATCCAGCAGATTTGACCATTTCGTGAAACTCTCAAGCTCAGAAAAACTTGTGCTATAACGTCAGCTATGAAATATATTTTTTCTCAGCAAAGAAATAATTGTTTTACCGTGTTTTGTTGTAAAATCCTGGCTTCTTTGGCCGTCGCGGACGCCATTTTGAAGAGTGCTAATGTGGCGAAATTCTATTTTTAAATCCAGACGCGTCGCGTAGGCCCTGAGAAACATCCATAAGTTCACCCTCCATGTTAAAAAGTCTTCGTCTGACTCTTCGAAAACAAGCAATAAGGCTCCAGAGTAACACACTGGCTGCTAACTGCTAGAGAGAGAGCACACACCAAGAGACTGAGGGGGACGCTTTTTTG
>JBBPBX010050347.1:9595-21706 GCA_038048925.1 Garcialebias charrua
CACACACACACACACACAGACACTACTCCAGAGAACTTCTGTGCAGGTTTATCAGAACTACCGGCTAAAATAACATAATCAGAACTGTGGCCTATCTGAAAAAATCTATAAACAAATCTCAATGTCTTGATGTCAAATGCATATGCAACCATGTTTATAAATGTGCTTGCTGGTAGAGATTTTTTTGATGTCTCAAATCGTGTCCTGATAGGGCAAGATGTGAAGACATTTTTTATTTTATTTTTGTAATACCACTCTCTGTCCTCATGGTTCTTACCTTTTTTGATCTAAAAATATTCTGATGAAGAACAAGGGGCCGCGCTTTTTAGCAGCAGCGACGTGCACTCCGCCCATCTTTCGGACAACTGTACAAGCATAATCTCACTGTATTTTGGTACAATGATAATGAAGCTTATTTTGATTCTGATTCTGGTTTGATATGAGTGAGATTCTGATAAATTCATATGCAGTACAACAATATATAAAGTACTATAATTATGTTCAGATATAACCCTAACCTTATAATTCTGTGATAACAACCTACTGAGCACGCTAGGAAGTACAGGAGGGGCAGTCTGAAGGAAACCTATGGGAATGATAACTGATAATGTCCATTTCATGGGTGATAACATTCAAAGCGGGTGCACACATTTTAGTTTTTGTTTGTTTGTTTGTTTGTTTCGCAGCTGTGTGTTCAATACAGGAGCAAAGAAACAGTCAAATTGATGACAATACAGTTGTATTTGACACTAGGTATCAAAATAAAATCATGATTTTAGCATATTAAACAACACTTTATGATGCTACATTAATAAGGTGGACTGATTCTCCAGCAGACTAATATCTCTTCAAAACAAGATTAAATACAATAAATAAAATTCTACTTCACTGTCACTCACTTTTCACCTCAAAGCTCTGAACACTGAAGGAAATGCTGCGACAAAGGAATTCAACACTGAAGCATCCGTCTTTTGTTTTAAATTGAAAACACAAGAAAAATCCCCTGTCATCTCTCTCCATAAAATGATTTACTGTTTATGTTCAGCTGATTTTTTTTTTCTCAGTGCTTCTCAGCTCTGACCCCTCACTCATGCACTGTAATAACTCTGTTGGCAGCATGAATAGTTAATAAAAGCTATATGTGAAAAGCATCTTAAACAGACTCGGCAGATGATGTTGTGTTACAATGTCAGCGATGGATCGTGAAAAGCTCACAATAGGTGGAAGGATTCAGAAGTTCACCGCTATCAGTTTTTAACACACTCTAAGGTGTTATTTGTAGCATCCAAGAGATTGCGTCAATTTTCAGACAATACTCAAAACTCTGTAAAAGCGAATTTATAACAAAAATCCCTTGTTTGATGTGTTGTGTTGGATTGAAAGTATATATATATGTGTGTGTGTGTGTCTTTTGGGGTTGTCTACAGTTTAATTTTACAAACAACAGCTTTTTTTAAAGCCTGGCTGGCATGGAAAAATAATAGACTTGAGAAACACGTCAGTGTGAACATTGATACAAGACGACCTGCTCCTGCTGCGATTATTGGCAGACGTTTTATATTCTGTAATTGTGAGATCACTGGACACAACAAGGTGGTTGGTGTAGCGACCACTCATCTTTATCAAGATGTAGGTGGTGAAATATGAATAGGGGTTACAGTACTCATAAAAACAGGCAAGAGTGGGGGAAAGGAGCAGATACAGGGGATTCCACGCTACAGTAATTCATCAGTAAAGACAATCCACAATCACACCAAGCTCTGTTGCTGTGGCATCAAGGCAGGGAAAGAAAGTGCAGCATTTACATATGTGAGGATTCTTGGTCGAACGGGTTAAAGCTATACAGTGAGGTCAAAGTGAAAACGGCACAAAACATGTTCGTCAACTTCTAAATAACCTCCAAAGTAGATCTCCAGCTCACCTTTAACAATCCATCACAATTGTTATCAACTCATACTAAAAGAGGGTGAATGTAAATCCTCTCCGCCATGCTCCTGTTGAATTTCATCACTTGGAAGTGTTTGTTTTGGCTACATGTGTCTGTTCGAGCTGACAAGCACAATCTGCTTGAGAAGGTAGCCCTCTTGGTACGAGAGTCACTCTGAAGCTGGTATCAAGGAGGTGGTGATGTAATATTTGGCACAAGTGTGTTGATGAGGACGAGTATAGTCGCTCCTTCTGCTCTCCATCTCAATCAGCCACGGTTAAGCTGGTTTGCGGGCTCTGCTTTGATGTCTGGTGACACGTATGTTGGTGCCGTGCTGTCGTTACTCACATTGTACGCAGTGTGAGCGCTTCTGCTTTGAATTCCCTAGAAGAAATATTACAATATGAATGAGATGTGTTGTGCCGGAGCAGAGTGGGGTTGATAACCCTGCCTGTTGATCAGTTAGTGTGTGCATGCTGGGGCGGGGTAATAACAGCATGCAAATTCTGTCTTTCGTGTGCCATGTGCATCGCTGGCGTGTTTGCCAACAAAGACACTAGCTGCCTTAGAAACCACTTTGACCACAGTCTGCTGTTGAAACCAGGACCAGCAACAGAGCTGACACAAAAGCACCATCGGGAAAACAAGCTTTGTTTCTGCACTGCATGATTGAAATTATCTTTGAGTGATGTGTCTTGCAAAGAATCAACCACATGGTCATGAAAAAATTTAAACACATAAAGTATGTTTCTTTTTTTTTGCAAGTTCTGTGCCACAATACTACCTTTATTTAATCTTGTTGATATGTTTTATTAAAGGGGACCACATATTCAAAATTCACTTTTTAATGTTTTTTTTTACACAACTTTGGATATTTACTTCATAAAAAAACAGTCCTAAGGCCAAAATAATGCACCCAGTGGTTTATTTACTCTAAGTAGATTTATTTATCTTTGATAGAAATGGTCCGTTTGCACTTCCTGCGGTTTGTTACGTCACAAACCGCAGCCACAACCCACCTCAAACCTGAGTCCAGCACCTCAACTAGCAACCCCTGGTGCGGCTATGGGCTCAGCCCTGCTCCAGCCAGCAGCACATCTTGAGTAAAACCAGAATGTTTTATTACCTTGTTTGAATGAACTCTGTCTCGTTGAAACTGTGCACACGCACTCTCGCGGTTTGGACTTGTTTCTTATATGATGAAGGACTGCTGTTGTTCAACTGAGCCTGTAGGTCAGTGAGTTAAATTACTGGTGTCGCACCCAAATGACCGGGGTTTGCGTCCCGGCCACGGCATCCTTTTTTTTTCTTTTTTCGGAGAGATCGGGCTGCAGTGAGCTGCTGGCTTTTGAGGACAGTGTGGGTCCGTTCCGGTCAGAGGTTAGGTTGCCTCATACGGATAAATTAACTGGAAACACTCTGTGAACTTTGCGTTTGTCTGGATTGGATGTGCAGCCGTGGACCAAAGCGCCGCATGCAACTAGCAGGAGCTACGCGGGCTGTTTGTTACCGAAGGAGGAGGAAGAGCTCGGATTCGGGAGGGCATGATAAAAGGAGCAGCTAATGGCGGCGCACACAAACAGCTTTCGGTAAGTTATCTTTTAAGCTAGCACTAACAGTAAGTCAAACGAGTAATAAAAAAAGGCTAATTTTAAAACAACAACAGATTTGAGATACTGGCAGTTACAGAGGGCGGAGACAGAGTTTTGACGGGCGTGGACTTCAGAGCTCATTATCATAAACAGGTCGTTTAGAACGGAAGTTAGAAATGGCAGAATTAAAAAGGGTATAATTTATTATCTAAGAATTATTTTTTGTATTAAATTGAATGAACGGGGTCTGGATAGCACACAGACATACCATAAAAATTAAAAAAACCAATATGTGGTCCCCTTTAATAAAGGACGTTTTGGCTTAACTGGATATGCTTTTTTTTATCCAATGCAGGTAGCCTTGACATCAGTTAACTCAAATTTGGATTAATCTAAATCTAAATTCCATTTCTAGTGTTTGGTACGTATCATTTTAAATTATTTTTTTTTTTTATTTAAAAGAAGTAATAACGGTTTGATATTTCCCCTGTGTGTACTCCAAGGCTGAAAGGTTTATTCTGACTTTCTGATACTGCAGCATTTTCATCCTTGACAAACTTGTCAAATCACAGAAATGGGAAGCTTTACAGGAAAGCTGATTGCCTACCTTTTGTTTGGTTATGAAAGCCAAAAAGAAAATGAAAGTATAATTTTGGCTTTTTACTGTAAAACATACAAAAACTAGATAGTCCAAACAACACAATCTGGTTATTTGTGCTTTAGGATCCATGCTAATTTGATGTTCTCCAGATTTAAGCTAAAAAAAAAAGCCCCTATAGGCTCATTGATTTATTGACCGAATTACTACAGTAATTATTGAAAGCACACCAGTAAATTACTGCTGAACCACAAAAATCTGTATTGTGTGTACATGGTGTATTTCTGCCTTGAGTTTTTATACACAGCAACAGCTGGTCTGTGCTATTTCCACTCTACTCAGTTCATTTCTCACATTAAATGGATCGCTCGGCTGCAGCTCTTCTCAACATGTTCTTTCTGCCAGCTCTAGAATATCTCTTAAATCAAAGAACGACAGCTTCAAATGAACTGCACAGAAAATATCAAACTATTGTACTTTTCAGTTACGTTTAATATTACCTTTTAAAACTTTGACAGTCCTCTGCCCAGTGGGCTGAAAATACGAATGAACTGTTTTAAAAGCTTCTTAAAAAATAACAAAAAAACTAAAGATCAAGCCTGGATGACTCCCTGAGGAGTGCCATCATGTTATATATCATAGCAGCTGGCTGCGGTCAACACCTATAGATCGCTCTGCTTCTGCTCACCCATGACCACATCGTTTCAGCTGTTTCCAGAAGATGCCTATAGTGTCTATTAGCTCTTATTGATTATTTAATAGCACAGATCAGAATGTGCTGACTGTGAAGAATGAAGAGGAGTGAGCTGTCCCATTAGCCAAAGAGTGTTAAATCTGTTAAAGTTGAATGTTGTGTGGGCAGGTGTTGCTCATACTGCTGTTTCAAAGTAATATCAGGGGTTTGTACTTTATATTTGTCAAAGTGGGGTTCTGTGGAATAATTATGAACAACAAAAAATCTTACATGTGGTGGATAGCTCTTTATTTGACCTCAGTTTAGAGGAATAAAGTTTCTTTCTGGCTGACGAGCTAACAGCTAGGGAGCCCAGAACAAGTGGATTGATGCCAACAGAAAATAACCTCGGTTTAAAAAAAAATTTTTTTTCAAAATTATTCAAAAGAACACTGTTTTGTGAGCCTTCACTTTGGCACCACTTCATTATTCTGACAGAACTATGATAATCATGACAGATGTGCTAACACAAACTGCTGCTATTTATGCATGAAAATAAACACAAATTTCCGTGTTGAGTGAAAGCCCCTGCAACGTCAAGTTTCATTGAATAGTTGTTTTCATAAATCACTAACATTTTTAAGAATTGAGTTTTAAGACAGAAGCAATCTACTTAGGTTGTGGCACTTAATATCTGCTCTCATCTACAACTGATTTTAAATCAAATTCGTTCCACGAAACCTCTCTTCAAACGGTCTGAAGTATCGCTTTTTTAGAGAAAATTGTGGTTTTGAACAACGTTGTGTCAGAACATCATTACACAGCTTTTAAAATCAGTTTACTTCACAGTTATCATGTTGCTCTTGATATACTTTTAAAACAGCAACTGCTTCTTGTCTGCAGCACAAGCACAGCTAACAGATTTTTTCCCCAGCTTTATTTTATTTATAAAATTTGTTCATAACAAAATAATAAAATACAATACAAAACAATCCCATAAAGTGTATGGGATTGTTTTGTATTGTATTTTTTTGTATGTTTTCGTTTATGGCATAAACGATAACATACAAATTATAAAAAATGAAAGATAGCAGAAAGAAGAAAAAAATCTTATATCTGCCCCTTTTTTCAAACTATCAGTTCAAACAACAATCATCTTCAAGTAACAGAACAAAATGAATAACTCTTTCTAATTTTTCTATCTAATACAATACACATTACGCTACTTCATTTTTTTTAAACAATTCAGTTTTGATCATTTTCTTAAATGTACACATTGACTTGGCATTTTTAACTTCATTCTCCTAACCATTCCATAATCTAATTCCCTGGATTGAGGTAGACCATCCCTTCAAACTGGTTCTGAATTTTGGTTTTACAAATATCTCTGTCCCCTTAAGATTATAACAACTTTGTCTTTTAACAAAATGCATTTGGATATTTAAAGGTAATGCATTATTCTGAGCCCTATACATAACTGATAAAATATTATAATCTACCAAATCATGGAACTTCAATAACTTCAGTTGATAAAATAATGTACTTGATGGATGACAGTAATGTTTTCTAGTGACAACTCTTATAGCTCTTTTCTGCAAAACAAAAATAGGCTTTATGATTGTTTTACACACTTTCCCCCAAACATCAAAACAAACACATATACACAACACAAACACAAATAACACAATCATTGTTCCACACTTAATATATTGTATTATACAATATATTAAGTGTGGAACAATGATTGTGTTATACAACAAATACAGAGCTTTATCATTTAATAAGTCTCTTACTTTGTACAGTACATCACTGACCAGCTATGTGATGATGATGACATTTATCGGCAGTGTCACATGTTGTATGTCCAGGCAAACATTCTGAGGAGGAAGTTTCACATGTGCACTAATGAGGTAAAAATATGTTTGTTTAAAGCTTACTGTACATCCTTGTATGCAGCTCCTTTGTGGTGTAAATTTAAAAAAGCTAGCATGCAGAAGCTTAAGGTTGCTTATAATGACTCCCTGAGAATTCTGCTTAAGAAACCCAGGTTCAGCAGTGCAAGTGAAATGTTTTGTAATGCACATGTCAGAACGTTTCAGGCACTCATGAAAAATTTGATGTACAAGTTTATGCGTCGTTTGTGCAGCTCCATGAACAGTCTTATTGTAATGTTTTCACATCCCTCTGTCAGTGCGCTAAGATATCAGTCGGCTCTGTGGAATCATTGGTATGCAAGTCTTTTATAAGATTTGATTTTATTATATATCTATTTTTTCTTTTTTATTCTTTCTGTATGTGTTGTGTGTGTTATGTTTTTTTTGTGGACCACGAGTCTGTTGAATAAAGTTGATGATGATGATGATGATGATGATGAGTACTGCAATGGATTTAGCCATTTTTATTCTTAAAGAATGTACGTGTTGTTTCCATGTCAGTTTGTTATCAATGATAACACCAAAAAACTTCACCTCATTCACTCTACAAATCTCAACACCCTCAATTTTAAATGGAACATCAACAGTTTTCTTTTTATTACTGAATATCATGTAATTAGTTTTACCTAGATTTAATGACAATTTATTGAGTTTAAACCAAGTTTGTATTTAGACAAATTCTGTCTTTATCAACTCCAACATCTGTTCTATATCTTTACCCAAACAAAAAAAAATGTGCTACCATCTGCAAAAACTACACATTTAAGGAGTCCTGACATATTTACCAAGTCATTCGCATATAAAATAAATAGCTTTGGTCCAAGTACAGAGCCTTGAGGAACTCCACATGTGATATTACAGAGGTCAGATCTTACACCATTTATCTGTACAAACTGTTTCCTATCTTTCAAATAGCTAGATACCCACTGTAATGCTGGTCCTCTAATACCATATTTGTTCAATTTTTCAAGGAGAATGGTGTGATCAATAGTATCGAATGCTTTTTTAAATAAACAAAAATACTGACACAATATTGTTTTTGATCCACAGCAGTAGTTATTTGTTCCATTAATTCCATGAGAGCCATTGATGTAGAGTTTTTTGCTCTAAACCCATACTGACTGTTACTTAGAAGCTTATTGATTATAAAATCAATAAGCTATAAAATGTATCCTAATAATGCTTCACAGCCTCATCATTTTGTATCTTTTTAATTTGACAGAAACAATACTAATGTGGGTAAGCAGGACAATAATGCTTCAATTTGTAGCAGTGGACACAGTTAAGTAGAGGTTCTAGGTGCCATTTTATACACAACCTATCCAAACTGGCTGACTCCAGAACATGAAAGTGCCTGTGGCTCATTATGTTAAAAATGAAACGCGCTGAACTCACAAGCCTACACCAATGCCATGCTGTAGTTTATTTTGACAAGCTTATCAGCTCAAATTGTAACCAAGCATCAAACCCTGCAGCACGCCAATAAAGGCACATAATTGGGATAAAAAAATCAATGCCTTTGGGACAAAAATAAACAAACACAATAAGGTTGTAGACCCAAGGTTTGAAAAATTAAGCCAATATATTTTAAATTTGCACATTTTCCAACTTCAGTATGCAGCTAAAAGCAGCTCAGCTGGACACACACTCACACATACAAAAAATAAATAAAGTTGCATAGACATCTTTTAGAAAAAGCTTTCAAGACAAATTGTTCAATTCTGCATTATTTACAATATGTAGCACAGATTCAAAAAGCAATTTCAGGGCACTTTACTCTGGAAATTGTTTTGACCACCAGCCACAGATCAGACGCCTGCTGCTCAGTGTCATGGATAACTGAATAAATAAAGGAAAGAGTCAAATTAAACTACAGACAGAGGGAAAGCACAAACCACAGAAGAGCAATGTGCAAACTAAACATAATGCAACAGGTTTAAATTAAATCAAATACAATAATACTTTTAACTATCCCAAAATGAAGATTTAATCATTGCCCTTTATTATTAGTCAAAACATATACAGGTAGTCCCCGACTTACGAACGAGTTACCTTCCTACGCACCGTTCGTAACACGAAATTAACGTAAGTCGGAACGTATTACATGTGGCGTTCGTAAAACCGGATTTTTGCCGTAAGTCGGAAAATGTTTGCTAACGCTGCGCTGCACACCCATTTATCGACATGAGACTGAACAAGCGTACATACAGGTCCATAAACATGCACAGAACTTTATTTACAAACAGTTAGCTAACACATTACACCACACATTCATCTATAAACACATACCTGTACAGTATTTACTGTACAGTACTGTTCTGCACAGCACGTTCAATAATAAAAAAAAAACAGTAAAAAACAGTGCCGTAGTGTACAGTCCAGGAACTTTAAAAAGGTAGAATCAGCACAGAAACGGCATAGAAAAGTAAATGCCCTTACTTTGATTGAAGAGGTGGTAGACAGGCTTATTGGGTGATTCTGCTGGTCAAAGCTGGATCAGGGGAGCTGCTTAACCCTAGAGTAAGGCAAGCTGTTCAACCCTGGATGTGAGTCCAAAAAGGCAGGTCAGGTGCAGTAACCCCCCTCCCCCCCTCACACACACACACACACAAACCACCACCCCACCTCCTCTCCCACTCTCCCCCTTCCCAACATGTAACTTTCCAACGCCATGACAATTCAGGTACCGTATTTCTCTGCTGTAAAGCCGCATCTATGCCGTAACTCGATGCAATGCTTTTCAACACAGCTCGTTCGTAAAGTTGGAACGTCGTAAGTTGAGGCCGTCGCAAGTCAGGGACCACCTGTATACCAGCAAATATCTTGGAAATAAGAGAGGAGAGCAAAACACAGGTGTTCAGGTTGTTATTTCACGTTTAGAAAAACCAAGGAATGGTTCGTATCCACCTGAGTCAATTTAATCATAAGCTTCACAGAAAATAACAGCTTAATTAGAAAACTACAGAAGGTATTTATTTCCTTAACCTAAACTGGGAGCTGGTTTAGCAATGAAATGCTGAAGAACCACAATTTTCAGGATTGTTCTTCTGATTTTGGCTGGAGTCCTTGTTATCACTACTCTACTGTTTTTTTATTTTATTTTATTTATTAAATTAAATCTGCATGAATGCCTTAGTTCAAAGTCAAAGTCAAAGTCAACTTTATTGTCAGAACTGCAATATGTACAGGACATACACAGGGCCGAAATTGCGTTTCTCTCAGTCCCTCGGTGCAACAGTAACCATCTAAACACTAAACACTAAAACATTTAATAAACATAAGCATAAAATAGTAACACTGTCCTGAGTTTTTTCATAATAGTATAAAAGTATGAAAATTTACACCAACACTGAAACACCAAACACCCCTAAAACACCAAACACCCAATGAACATAAGCATAAAATGAAATAATAAAAGTGTAATACTGTCCTGAGTTTTTGCATAGTAGTATAAAAAGTATAAAACGTATATCTATAAAATAAACTGAAGTTTCTAGCGTTGACATTTGCAAAGAGTGGCACAGCAGCATATAAGTTAATGTACACAGTATATGTATGAGGTAGTTGATGTTGGTATATAGGCAAAGTGGCATATGAAGTAAGGCACATTTGGCATCCTTAGATAAGGCTAGTCAGAGAATGCTGTATATGTATCTGCAGTAGTGTAGATAAAAGTAGTGTAAATGTAAACAGTAATAATAAATGTAAAGCAGTAGTAATAAATGTAAACAGTATTAATAAATGTAAACAGTGAATGTAAACAGTAGTATGACTATAGGCAGTAATGTAATACAAACATTAGTGCAAATATGAGAAGTAGTGCAAACTGAATGAGCACATGACCGAGAGTTTAGTGAATAACCCGTTTGATGACACAGAGTCCAGTGTTAAAATCTTTGTGTTGAGTGATAATGTGTGAGAAAGTTTTTTGTGTTAAGGCAGTTCAAATGGGAGGGGAGGCAGAGCAGGCAGAGTGTTTAGCATTCTGACTGCCTGATGAACAGAGCTGTCTCTCAGTCTGCTGGTTCGAGCCTGGAGACTCCTCAGTCTCCTCCCTGATGGCAGCAGTCTAAAGCGGCTGTGTAGTGGGTGTGTGGGATCACCTGCCATGCAGTGGGCTTTCCGAGTGAGGCGTTTGCTGTGTAAGTCCTGCAGTGAGGGCAAGGAGGTGCCGACGATCTTCTCAGCTGCTTTCACGATGCGCTGGAGGCTCTTGCGGCAGGATGCAGTGCATGCACCAAACCACACCGTGATGCAGCTTGTCAGGACACTTTCTATGGCTCCCCTGTAGAAGGTGCACATGATGGAGGTTGAAGCTCCAGCCCTTTTCAGCTTGCGGAGAAAGTAGAGGCGCTGGTGAGCCTTCTTGGCCAGTGCTGCAGTGTTCCTGCTCCAGGACAGGTCCTTTGAGACGTGCACTCCCAGGAACTTGGTGCTGTCCACTCTCTCCACTGCGGTGCTGTTGATGGTCAGAGGGGCATGTTGTGCATCCCTCTTCCTGAAGTCCACGACAATCTCCTTTGTCTTCTCCACGTTGAGAGTGAGATTGTTGTGTCCGCACCACAAGGCCAAGCGGCTCACCTCGTTCCTGTAGTCCGTCTCATCGTTGTTGCTGATGAGACCTACCACTGTTGTGTCGTCCGCAAACTTGATGAAGTGGTTGGAGCTGTACGATGGTGTGCAGTCGTGTGTTAGCAGGGTGAATAGAAGGGGGCTCAGCACACATCCTTGTGGGGCCCCTGTGTTCAATGTGATGGTGCTAGATGTGTTACTCCCGATCCGTACTGTCTGTGGTCTCCCGGTCAGGAAGTCTAGCAGCCAGTTACACATTGAGGTGTTCAGCCCCAGACTGTCCAGTTTATGGATGAGCTGTTGGGGGATGATGGTGTTGAATGCCGAGCTGAAGTCGATGAACAGCATTCTAACATAAGAGTCCTTCGTGTCCAGATGTGTGAGAGCTGTGTGGAGGGCAGAGGAGATGGCATCGTCGGTTGAGCGATTAGGTCGGTATGCAAATTGGAAGGGATCCAGGGAGGCAGGGAGGACAGATGTGATGCTTTTCATGACTAGCCGTTCAAAGCACTTCATCAGGATGGGGGTGAGTGCTACTGGGCGATAGTCATTGAGACATGCGGGCGTTGCCTTCTTTGGGACAGGGATGATGGTGGTGGCTTTGAAACAGGTGGGGACGATGGCCTGGCTCAGTGAGATGTTAAAGATGTCCGTGAAGACCGCTGCGAGTTCCCCTGCACAGTCCTTCAGCACACGACCAGGTATGTTGTCAGGACCAGAGGCCTTCCGGGCATTAATCTTGATAAATGATCGCCTTACGCTGTCTGAGGACAGCGCCAGCACCTGGCCATCAGGAGAGGGGGGGGAGTTTATGT
>JBBPBX010050348.1:0-25017 GCA_038048925.1 Garcialebias charrua
TGGTAATTTGTGGTAATTCCAGGTCTCTCTTATAAATGAGTCATCAAGGCTCAATGGGATTAACCTGCCTAAATAAAGGTTGAATGAATTTCTGCTACTTACAACCTAATTAGCTTCTTTCTGCTAATTTCAGCTTGTTACGCTCCTTCCAGCTTTTGTCTGCTAGTTTGTTTTTTCTGCTATTTCAGCTACCTTTTAGCTGTTTTTCGGCTAAATTGAGATTTTTCAGCTAATTCCAAAACTGTTGATCTCATTTCAGCTCCTTTCACTTTCTTCTGGCTATTTCTGCCTTACCAGCTACTTTTCAGTTTTTTTTTTAAAGCTACCGTATTTTCCGGAATATAGGTCGCAGCTTTTTATCATTTTTGCATGCCCTGCGACCTATATTCAGGTGCGACCTATTTATGGCTTTTTATAAAATAAGCTGATTTGTAATCATTTATTAACAAAAATTAAACTGAGACACACTCTTACAATAATGTCAGCTAACAAATATATATTTTTAGGTGTTTATCCTGCTAAAATTATTCATTTATTAAAGAAAAGTTCAGCTCAGACACATATTTGTAGGGCTGGACGATATGGCCAAAATTTTTATCACGATATAGTTCTTAATTTCGGTCGATAACGATATAATTCGATATCGATATAAACAATATAAAAGCCTAAAAAAAACTATAAACTATACAAATAAATTAATGTTCTCCTTGTATTTGTATTTAGCCTCCAAAAAGATGGAAATCACCATCAAATAAACATAAACTTCTCAACCCAATAATTCTCAGTCGGGTCATCTGGACACTTTCTTTTTTATAGAAACGTTTCACCCTCCATCCTCCATCCAATTTCTATAAAAAGAAACTGTCCAGATGACCCGACTGAAAATTATTGGATTTGGTACGTGGATTATTGAGCATGAACTTTCTTGCCATAAAATTCTCAACTGTGTCAATATTAATAGTTTTAACTTTAAACATCTTTAAAATTTACAGCATTGAAATTCATAGTTAATTAAATAAAACTTTTGGGTGTTGTTATTTATAAGAAGCTGACATAGAAATCTCATGGAAATTACTTAAGAATAAAAATAACAAAATCAATTGCATTACTGTATAAAGTAAAATAGTTTTTGAATGACAAAGTTTTGAATATATTGAATAATGTAATGATTGTTCCATATTTAATCTGTTGTATTGAAGTTTGGGGAAAAGCATGTAAAACTATTACAAACCCTGTTTTTTTTGTTTTGTTTTTAAAGAGCTACAAGAATTATTAGTAGGAAGTGCTATGGTCACCCAACAAATATTTCATCAGTTTAAATTATTAAAATTTTATGATTTGGTTGAACATAGTATTTTACAAGTCATGTATAAAACTGAAAAAAAAATTACCCCCCAAATATTCAATTAAAATTTGTTTAAAGTTATTAAACCCTGAAGGGAATGTAAATGTTTGTAAAACCTCCATTTAGGACTAGTTTGAAGGAGCTGAGTTGTAAATCAGGAAACAGGATTGTGTTGACTTGATATCACCATAAACATTTCTAAAACTATTTATATGTTTTAAAATATGATTAAATCAAAGTTGTTGGGAAGGTGTGGTGCAGGTGAAGTGAAGGTTGTTGTTTGTTTGTAGTTATTTTGTATTTTTTAAACAAGGGGCAGATATTAAAACACTATTTTCGTCTTTCTGCACATTTTCATTCAGTGTTTTTTCTTCTTCTGATGAATTTGTTTTATTTTGAATTTAAAAAACATGCAGCGCTGCTGGGGCTGTTTGTTTACGTTGTAGTTTCAGGGAAACGTTGGCTCAAACTTTATTGTTCTTCATCTTCTGACTCTCATATTCTATCGAGTGGAAACTCTTCAGATTAAACAAGTTAGATGTTCCCACCGCTAGTTAGAACGACTTTGTCACGTTTTGCAAAATAAAGAAACCGAGTAAGACTCGCTGCAGATGAGACCTGCAGTTTAACAAAACCGAACTACGTCCACACCGACGAATTAGTCTTTCCTCTCATCAGTGATGTCGTCTCTTTCTCTTCGCTTGTGAAACTTTGTTCAGTCACATTCTGACGGTCATGAGCACTCGTTTGACTCGTTTTGAAGCGAAAACTTAACGCGCTTTGGAGACTAGCTTAGCTTTTAGCCTGCTACCGCTAACGCCTGCTGCTGGAGTGAGCGCTGCGTAACAACGACGTCACCACGCACGTTTTGTGTCACAGCTTTTTCTGTCCGGGCGGGTTGTTGAAGCAGCCGCTCCAACCCGAACAGAAACAGAAAAACGTCAGTGAAACGTTGTAAAATCCTATCGAAATATCGAAAATATGCTTAAACTTCATATCATCGTTATTGAATAAAAGTATATCGCGATATTTATCGTTATTGAATTATCGTCCAGCACTACATATTTGATATAATTTTTAGCAAACAAATAATTGTTTTTAAATGTTAATCTTCTTAAAAGCCTTGCTGTGCGCTCCTGTGGCAGACATTTGCAGCAGAGCTAAACACGGTCCACATTTTGACGTAGGTGCGACCTATATTCAGGTGCGATCTATATATGGATTGTTGGAGAAATAAAACAGAAATATGCAAGTCATAAGTAGTTTACGCCTAGAGTTCTAAGATTAGTGACCACGTAGGCTTGTTTGACTGTATAAATTGTGCTGTGCCTTTTTGATCGTGGCTTTGTTGCCATAACAGCACAAGCCTTCAAACGCATGTATTTTATTGCCTTCGAATAAAATACTTAAGTAAAAGATTGATCTTTTCCTTCATTTTGCATTCAACTCATCTCACTGTTTTGGTAAAAATTCCACGACAGGATTTTTTCCAATTTTTTGGCAATAATTGGACAATGCGACCTATATTCAGGTGCGACCTATATTCCGGAAAATACGGTATATCACACATTTAGCTTCTATCTCACCTCTGTGGCTACCCTCTGAAGATCATCTGGGCCCAGTGTGCGGCGTTTCTTGGCCAGCTGGGATACATTGCCGCAGTGTGCTCCGCAGAGAGTAGGGAGGGACTCACTGAACGGGACCAGAAGAGAACAGTTCATCTTTAGTCAACAGGTAAAATAACAAGAAATGTGAAATAGTTTAAGCATAATAGAGATTAACAAAATATCAGTAATATTAAACAGCACAACATACACATTAATTTACCTGATTTTTTGTATCTTGTCTGTGAACTGCCGCATGATTCCCTGAACAAGGACAGAGTTGATGGTCCGCTTCTGAAGCAGGCTGTCGAGAATGTCCACATGAGGCATGATGAGATAGAACAATTTCAGAAAGAAGGTGAAGCTATCATCCTCCAGCAGCCTCACAAAGCCTCCAGCTTCTCTAACAGTGGTAGGATCAAATTGTCCTGAGTCCCTGATGGTTTCAAAACACCGGAGCAGGTTTTCTTTGTGCTCATAAACAGTGTTCACAGCTCGGCTGTGGAAGTTCCACCTCACTGTGCTTGCTCTCTGGACTCTGTGGGCCACCACTTCATCGAGAATACTGGTTCTCTTTGGAGAGCTTGAAAAAAAGCCAGAGAATCCAGCCAGCTCTGAGAAGAAAATACTCACTTCTGGGATATGGGAAATCACTTGCTGCATGATAAGGTTAAGCTGGTGAGCATAGCAGTGGACATAGTGTGCATTTACATAGACATCCTGGATCTTCTTCTGTACACCACCTGTAGCTCCTCTCATGACACTTGCACCATCGTATGTTTGGGAAATTAGCTTGGTCTTCTGATCATCAGGGAGAATGGAGCTCAACCTATCCAGAAGTGCTGTGGCGATGGAATCAGCTGTGGCACTTTGGAGAGGTATGAACTCAAAAAACCTCTCTTGGACACGTTGGGCTTTGTCAATGTAGCGGATCACAAGCACCAGCTGACGCTGAGTGGAAATGCCCATTGTTTCATCAGCCTGGATGGAGACAAAGTCTGCACTCCTGATTTCTTCAATAATGCACTCTCTCAAAACTGACAGCATGCAATCAAGGAGTTCATTCTGTGCAGTCTTACATGTTCCCTTAAACACAGTGGCAGTTTGTAGGTGCTCATGTAGAACTGAATCCAGTGATGCTACAAAATCCACCAGTCCTTTAAAAACACCCGGATTTTCTGAGCTTTCACTTTCATCGTGGCCACTCAGGGCAAGTTCAAATGCGCCACAGAACTTCACACAGTCTATTATTTTTGATAGAATGTGCCTGTTTTTGTCAACCTCCTCATTGTGCTTACGGATCCCTATCCTGTAGCCTTCACCAAGCTGAGATGAAATTTTTATTTTCCCAAACATGGCGAGTTGAAGTGCATTTTCCATGTGGACCCCAGATTGTTCATGCTTCTTAGCCTTTTCTGAAAAATGCTTTAAATCAGTTACACCTGTCTGAATCCATGCTGGGTCAGATCCTGATGCTTGAAAAAGGAGGCAGGGAAAGCAGAATAAAGCATTGGCCTCGTTACATGCAGTTAGCCAAGCCTTGATGCTAAACCAGGTACTGGAAAATGACCGAGTGTACAGTCTCCCTCTGTCTTTGGTCTGCTGATTAATTGTGATGTTCGGCTGATAAGGTCCAAGCTCTTTCACCTTTAGCTTCTCCTGATGTGTTCTTCTCTTAAAAGGTGTTGTTTTAAGTGACTTCACTGAATTTTTTAATTTCTCTTGCTCCATTTTGGAACTCTGTCCGATCATCTCAATCTTCTGGTCCTTTTTATTCTGCTGTGGTTCTGGATTCTCCTGATTTAAGGGTTGCTGTTCTATAAAAACCTCTTCTTCATTGTAAATGTGTTGCTTTGGGAGTTCTAGAGGAAGAAAAAATACAATAACAAGGATACTGTTTTAGAATAAACTTCCAAAGACCAGGTTTAAAATTGAAGGGAAATGAAGGATGAAAGAAGAAATTTCAGTACATCTGGTTTAGCAAAACAAGTCAATATCAGGCTTCAACAAACTGTTTAAATTGGGGGTCAATAACAAGCACATTTGGACCCCATTTACACGAACGTGGGAAACAACTTTTTGGATGTTGACTCGAGTCAAAAATCATCATTGACACAGCTACATTTGGTCTTTACATGTAACCATAGAACACCCCCCCCCCCACACACACACACACACACACACACCACTCCCGAGTCCGCTGTACCGGTAGTAGCCATAGCTTAGTTGGCACTGTGAATTTTGTACATTCCACTTATAGCGCATGCGCGCTGCCTTGGACAGCAGTCTGTAAGGACTTCCTTCTGGGAAGATGGCACCGGTGTATGTGGCTTTCACCTTTGTCTGCTGTGATTGTGTTTTTTCAGTTTTTGTCATTCTTCTTCTACGACATCAAATCGCTACTGGTGTATGGACGCCATCAACTCTTAAATCTGCAACCATCTGCCACCAACCTCGCTTTTTAAAATCATAATGATCGTAACTCCGGACCCCCCTTAGACTCCCACTTCTACTTGATGACGTCCCTGTTTACCTCAGCTGCAGTATCCTGTCCGCTGGAAGAAATCGCTCCAGGCGCCGTAGGAAACGGGCCAGCCAACATGTGAGGATCAAAGCCTGCTGTACTGTTGCTACTTCATCGTCTTCAACCAATGCCCACTTCTTAAATCACCTGTGCTGGCGCTGCACCTATCGAGCAGAGTCCTCCCTGGGCCTGGTCGGGTTTCCACAGCGGACCTGTTCGCTGCGACTGTGCTTCCGGTCTTCGGAGTTGCGGGTCAAACTTCACAAATCTGAGCCTGCTAGTCTGCTCCAAGTGGCTGGGGAGAGGGAAGTCTGGGCCTCCCTACTTAGGCTGCTACCCCCGCGATCCGACCCCGGATAAGCGGACGAAAATGGATGGATGGATAGGTGTTGACTACAACCATTTCCATTCTCTTGGCAAAATCCACCACCATCTGTCCTTCCTGGTTTCTTTCCTTGACACCAAACCTATCCATCACTTCCTCATTCCCTCTGTTTCCTTCATCAACATGTCCATTCAGGACTGTTCCAATCACCAATCTCTCCTCCCTGGGAATACTCTCTATCACTTCATCCAGATCTTTCCTAAATGTATATTTTGCCTCCACATCACATCCAACCTGTGGAACATAAAGACTGACTATGTTTAGCATCAGACCTTCTACTTCTACCTTCAGACACATCACCCTATCTGACACTTTTGTCACCTCTACTACATTCGTTGCCAACTCCTCCTTCAGGATCACACCTGCTCCATTTCTCTTTCTATCCACACCATGGTAAAACAGTTTGAACCCTGCTCCAATGCTGCAAGCCTTGCTGCCCTTCTACTTGGTCTCTTGGACACATAAAACATCTACCGTACCTTCCTTCTCTGCATCATGTCAGCCAGATCGCTACCTTTGCCTTTCATTGTCCCCACATTTAGAGTTGCAACCCTCAGTCCTACATTTTGACTTTCTTCTTCTCCGTTTCCTGATACGTTTCCTTCCTCGTGGTCTTCGACTAACAATAGCACAATTTCCTCTGGCACCGTTTGTCAACAGCACCAGTGGCAGTCATTGTTAACCTGGGCCTTGACCGATCTGCTATGGTTTCACTTTGATGAACTCTGTGGCGGTTCTGGGGTAGGGCCAACACGGGCCGGTGCCCGTGTAACACGGAGCCTGGCCCTACCTGTGGCCCGTCCTCCGAGCAAGAAGCGGAAACCATCCGATACCAGCCTCGTTTACGTATCGGATTTTTGATCCAACCTGCCAATATTTTACGATCCATGATGCACATTGGCTTCAAGCTATGGAATGGATTTCCTGAACGGAAGCGTGTCTTATGAACCCAGAGTAACAAGACCCCGCCTCAAATTCAGGAAATCCATTTCATAGTTTGCAGCCAGCTACAGCGTGAGGACTGAGTGAGTACTCAGTTGGGCTTGTTTTGGGCTTGTTTTCAAAGAGCGGGTCGTTTGTTTTGGGATTGTTTTCATGGAGCTGGTCGCTTGTTTCTCTCGCGATATCTGGCAACACTGGTGAGTAGCATCTTAGCTAGCAGCTAGCCAACTTTTCACATAGACATGACTTTTCATCGTAACACGTCAGTTGGAAGTATTTTACACTAAACACCGCAGGACAGAAACGTTCAATGTCTGCAGAGCCATACCATAGCGCCACATTAAACCGCGGTCAAGTTAGTTTTACGCCGGACATTCGAGCTCCGGGGCTTCAGCGGTGTGTTTTTCTTATTCAATGCGGGATGGGCGCTCTGATTCCGGCCAGCTGCTGTCAGCTTCCCACTGAGCTCCGTGGCTTCGCATCATATCATAATACGTATACAGCTACATTATAAAACAATGTAAAATATCTGTACAGTACTAAAAACAGGAACATATCGGTGTTGGTTTATGCCATGAACTTAACAGATGTAAAGCTATTTAACATTTTATTAAATTAATTTATTCATTCATCTAAAAAAAGACGAAATAAAACAAATTCATCAAAAAGAAAACATTGAATGAATAGAGTGCAGAAAGAAGAAAAAAAATCTTATATCACCCCATTATTTAAAATAATATATACTTTAAACAAACAATCACTTAACTCCATATCTGTAAAATTAACTGAATTATAACCATTTTTGAGTTGGCTTATTTCAATTGCCTGCTGCAGCCATCTTCAATTCAATTGTATCCAAAAGTTAATCAGCAGTAAAGAAACATCCGTTTATTATTTCTTGAAAGATTTTTCAAAATCTGTCCAGTGGGTCATGAGATATTTTGCTAACAGACCAACACCATTGATTCCAAATGAATAACGTTATAGTTTTAAAGAAATATCCTAAGCATTCTAATAGTTCTTAGAATATGCTTTGGGAATGAGTCTCAGCTACTACCACACCAAATGTTATCACAATTTTTTATCAAATTGACTGAGTTGTAGTCAATTTTGTGTTATTTAAGTTCAGTTGGCTGTGGCAGCCATCTTGAATTGGATATACTTTAAAAGTCAACCAGTCGTAGAGAGCCATTCAGTGATTATTTCTTGAAAGTTTAATTAAAATCTGTTCCGTTGTTCATAAGATATTTTGCTAACAGACAGATGCAGAATACAAACATAATTGTTGACTTTTGGAAGCATGTGATGAAAAAGAGACTGGGTGAAAGTAACTACTTAAAAGTTTTAAGTAGTTACACGTTTTGTGTTAGCAGAATTTGCACCGCCAAGAGAAGATTAATCTTCTCTCTACAGACAAGTACAGTGTATACAAATATATTCATGCATGTCCAAAAAGGCAACTTGAGGTAAGTTTAATTAATGTTGGATAAGTTTCTTAGTTACAATTAAATCCTGCTAACACAAAACCTGAATCTCGGCTCATTTGTTGATCGATTTGCCAGAAATCATCAAAATCACAGAATACAGTTGCTGTGATAGTAGGGCAGCCAAAGTTTTATAATTTTGGACTGAGAAACTGAACCAAGACTTCACATAACAGTTATTTTCATTATCATTTTATTTGCTTATTAATATATTTTCTTCAGTCAATACAAATACTGTCTGTAAAATGTTTTGTATTTTTCTCATTTGATTTTTTAACCATTTTCTTTGGTTACAATGGTTAATCACTGCTTAAAAAAAAAAGAGTCAAGTAAGATTTCGAATCTGTCTTTTTTTCTCCAAGATGAACGTGTCCCTCTGACAAAACCTCTGGCCCCAGCTAGGCCCCACCAGTACAACTGGTCTAGAACCGCCACTGGATGAACTCGCATTATGGTTTTGACAAAAGTGTTTTACATCAGATGCCTTGACACAACCCTCACCAGCACAAGAGATACACTGGCTCCCTAGTGGCTGGTTTCAATAGTTCAAGATTCATTGTAACAAATAATAGTTTAACATTTATTGAATCAAATAGTAATTCCAACATTCTTTACACATACTTCTAAACATTTCAACAAAATGTGCATTTTTGACAAACTTTTAAATGAGTTGTTCAGTGTTTTTACATAAAAATATAACTGTTTCAAAATAGTTCATTCGTATCTTTTCACTTGTATTAACTACATATCACTGAAATCTTTGTAGACATCACCTAGAACACAAGATGTTGAATGCTGAGATGTGGCTGCCATGTATTGCTCCTGTGAAGTTTGGGCTGGTGCAGGTGCAGTGTGGTGGCTAGTTGGTATATTATGCTGGTGGTGAATGAATGAGTTATCAGTGTGGTGAGTATTTGCAGAGGGCTGGTGAGAGGATGCAGTGGGCCACAGTGGAGGCCGGACTGGAGTAGGAGGCATCCAACGCTGTGTGGTAGGTGGTGTCATGGATTGGGGCATTGTAGCATGAAGAAAATTAGACATCATCTCAAAGAACATCTGGCTGTTGGCCGTCTGCTGCTCTTGCATTAACTGGAAATGTCTTTCTTCAGCTTGTTGCTGCATTTTTAACAAGTTTGCAAAAGAGGCAGACTCCTGCTTCATTCTTTTGCATTCATCCTCATCCATTTTTCTCTTCTCAGCCAGGTAGCGCTCAAACATTTTCTCAAACCTGTCAGCCTTTGTCCTTTTCTTTCTTTCCTGAGCCCCAGGTACAGCCAGCTTTGGTTGGCCCCTTTCTTCATCCAGCAGGGAGCTGGTGGGTGTCTCTTCAACTTCAAAGTCGGTGGCACTTTTATCTGCTTGATTAAAATGTTACAAACATGTCACCACAGTTATACACTGGAATCATCCATACTGGATTATCTATTTATAATAAATTGGGGCAAATAAACACAAACTGGTAAGATGTAACTGCTCATTTTATAATGTAGCATAATGTCAATACTGAACTAGTGTACTCAAGCAGTATTATGTGGTATAGTCACCCACTAACAACTTTTTTCTGAGTCTTGATCCTGCTCTGTGGATTCTGAGTCACTCGGTGCCAGGTTGGCGGCGGAGACTCTTCTTGGTAAGACTCCAGAACATGATGTGGGCTGCTTGTAGGTCGAGTGAGCACCAAGAACAGCATCTAGTTCATCAAACCAAGAAAGCTTGTCCTTCCTGAACTGCCACTTTTCCTAAGCATGTCACATATTTGTATGTATTGGTGGTAGGGCTGGGCGATATATGGATCTTTTTAAAATATCTATATAATTTAAGTCACGATATGAGACTACAGGTAGTCCCCGACTTACGAGCAAGTTCCGTACATAGGGGGCGCTCGTATGTCAAAAATTTGTAAGTAGGATCACAAATTGTTTTTATTTTTTATAAATGAATACATGTACAGTACTGTACAGTCACCAAGCACTTAGCCTATCCTAACACAGTTTTTAAAGATGAAGGACTGAGTTGAATTGTCTCCCATTCACATAAAGGGAGCTAGCTCCCTTTATGTGAATGGAGCCTGCAGGGAGGAGGGAGACAATTCAACTCACAATTCAACTCACAATTCAACACAAGAATTACAACTCATGGTGCCACAATCAAAAATGAAACTTAAAAACAGTGGGGCATAGGGCTGTGCGATATGACGATATATATCGTGGGGACGATAGAAACGTGTCTATCGTGCTACTTTCCTTCTATCGTCTCTATCGTGATAAATAAGAATAAAAAAACAACTTTCGCAAAGAAGCTTCATACAGGTAGTCCCCGACTTACGAGCGAGTTCCGTTCCTGCGAGTTGCTCGTAACACAAAAATTCGTAAGTTGGAACACGAAGCACGTGTTCTCGTAAGTCCGGACTTTCACTCGTAAGTTGGAACATTTATGCTAGCGCTACTAAGAACACTCGTTTTTCATCAAAAACGTTCATATTAGTTCATAAACATGGTCGGAAACGTGTTTCCAAACGGTTAGCTAACACACTTTCATCTAAAAACACAAAAAAGTGCTGTATTTTTTACAAATTTACTTCTCTTTCGCCAGCTCGTAAGTCCGGGACCTCGTATGTAAGAGCGCTCGTAAGTCGGGGACTACCTGTATTGTGGTTTTGCGAGATGACGGCGCTGCTTTATGTTTGACGCACGCGCGGGTTTGCGACACGTGCTTTACGTTGTTAAACTCGAGAACAACAGAGACGCAGGGGCATGAAGTAGCATCTCAGCCGGTGTCACAACATGGAGAAACAGCTGCGCAGGCAGCCCAAGAAGAAGAACTTTTACCAAAAAGAGGGGGAAGCTCACCTTGTTAGGTTCCATTATTTCGCTCCGCTGAAACTCGGAGACAAAATGGGTCCAGAGGACACGAACCCAGAGTCCAACCGAGTCCGAACTCGGGTCCAGTTAACCAATACAAAACAGACCAGAGACACAACAGAACCGCAATCAAACGCAACGTTTTCTCTTTTCTGTTTCTTGCCTTGTTTACTCAAGCTTCCAGAGCGGATTTCTTCTTTGTGAGTTTCATTAGCAGCTGTTGTTTTACCGCCACCTGCATGAAAAATTTGAACCACCCAAAATTCCTTGTTCTTTTTGTTCACATTCTTATAACTGTAACTGTATCTGTAGTAAAATAAAAAAAATTAAAATAAAAACTTTGGTCCAAATTTTTCCTGTACACACACACACACACATCGTGTTGTATATATCGTGATATATATCGTTATCGTGATATAAAAAAAAGTCCATATCGTGATATATTTTTTCCATATCGCCCAGCACTAGTGGGGCAGTCAACCACCCTTGCGCATTAAGTTTAGTTTTAGAGATAATTATGCTTATAGTTTTTTTTAATAGGTAAAGAGATTCATATTTTTTGCTTTTTGTTTGTGAAACAAGGTCAGAGGAAGCGGTTTCTGGTTCGGTCGATTGAACCCGTTGTTACACTATATCTTGTGACCTGCAACAGTGCATGCAACACCACCCCCTATGGTCACAATATACTGTAGCGGTTAAGGGGAGTGGACTGTGTTGTCTTTTCCATAATGCTTAGCGGGTTTTTAGTGTTACAGGCCGCACCATGAGTGAGATGGACGTCTGTGATATAGACCTGCCTCTTTTGTGCTATTAAAGTTTGGGTGTTTCCTGTTGTGACGCTTATGCCCCTTATCCACAGGGCCTGTTCGCGCTCGTTCGTTAGAGTATCTTCATTGGGTTTAACTCACACAATGTTAAGACGGTAGTCATAGAATATGGTGTACCACATGAGCTCTCTGTACGTGCATCATGGATCGGAAAAATCGGCAGGTTGGATTGGAAAATCCGATATGTAAATGATGCTGGTATCGGATGCCGATACCGATTTTGGATCGGATCGGCCCCATCCCTACTAATTAGTGTCAATTGGTCTTCCAGCTGTTCGTTATATGCTCAAGTTGCTTTTTCCAGCCACTTATTGCTACTTGTCCCAACTTTTTTGGGATTTGTTGTCACTGTGAAATTTTGAATCAACATATTTTTCCTTTAAAATGTTACATTTACTCTGATTAAACTTTTGATCTGTCATCTTTGTTCTATTAGGAATAATATATTGACATTTGCCATCTCCACATCATTGCATTCAGTTTTTATTCACAATTTGTTTAGTGTCCCAACTTTTTTGGAATCCGGTGTGTACAAAAATATATTTTTTAATTTTTTACACGTTATCTTCATCATTTGATGTATTTGCACTCACTGTGTCTACTTTTATTGATCAATTTAGATGTGTGGTTTTGTTCTTTGTTTACAGATTTTTTATTATTATTTTTAGCTTTACTTTAAAGTTTACAGTATTTTCTGGTGTATAGGTCGCACCTGTGTATAGGTCGCACAATCTAATTATTACCAATAGATTGGAAAAATCCCTAGATAGGTCGCACTGGTGTATAGGTCGCACCTACGTTTAGCTCTGCTGCAAATGTCTGCCACAGGAGCGCACAACAAGGCTTTTAAGAAGATTAACACTTAAAAACAATTATTTGTTTGATAAAAATTATAGCAAATATGTGTCTGAGCTGAACTTTTCCTTAATAAATGAACGTAATTGTGAAATGAGCTAAATTTAAAAAATTGTTTCGCCGAAAGTGATAAAAAGCCATATATAGAGCATGTGGAAGGGTATTAAATGCATAACAGATTACAAAGGCAAGAACAAACAATGCCCCAGGGACCCATCTCTGCCTGATGCCCTCAATAAGTTTTATGCACGTTTTGATGATCCAAACAGACCAGCTAGCACCAGACTCACCTCATCACCAGATGAAGAGCATCTCAGAGTGACCGCAGCAGAAGTGAGAGGCAGTCTCAGAAAGATTAATCCTCATAAAGCAACCGGACCAGACAACATCCCAGGGAAAGTTCTGAAGGAATGTGCGGACCAGCTCTGTGAGGTGCTGGCTGACATCTTCACCACCTCACTTGCACTGGAGTCAGTTCCCACCTGCCTGAAGACCGCGACCATCATCCCAGTCCCAAAGAGCTCCACAGTGACTGGTCTGAATGACTATAGACCGGTGGCCCTCACCCCGATAGTCGCTAAATGTTTTGAGAAACTGGTCATGTCCCACATCAAGGCAACCGTCAACATCAACGAGGACCCTCATCAATATGCATACCGCGAGAACCGATCAACAGAGGACGCCATCTCTTCCGTGGTCCACACTGCTCTCACCCACCTGGATCAGAAGGACTCATACGTGCGTCTGCTCTTTGTGGACTTCACATCTGCCTTCAACACCATGATCCCCCAAACTCTGATAGACAAACTATCTACACTTGGACTAAGCCCCTCCATTTGTAACTGGGTACTAGACTTCTTAACAGACAGACCACAGTCAGTGAAGATTCACAACTTCTCCTCCTCCACCATAACCCTCAGCACTGGCTCTCCTCAAGGATGTGTGCTGAGCCCCCTTCTGTTCACTCTGCTCACATATGATTGTACAGCCACACATCCAGGCTGTCATATTGTTAAGTTTGCAGATGATACAGCGGTGGTGGGATGCATCACAAACAATGATGAGTCCAGCTACAGACAGGAGGTGGAACACCTGGAGAGCTGGTGCAAAGAGAATAATCTTCACATGAATGTGAAGAAGACAAAGGAGATGATTGTGGACTTCAGAAGGAACAAACACACCCATGCCCCACTGAAAATAGGTGGATCTGCAGTGGAAGTGGTCTCCAGCTACAAATACTTGGGTGTACACATGAATGATAACCTCAGCTGGAGCAACAACACCACCAGCCTGATCAAGAAAGGTCATCAGAGACTCTACTTCCTCAGACGGCTGAGACGAGCTGGTCTGAGCCATAGATATATACACTAGATAAGCTGAGGAGGAGTCAGCGGCGTCGTCAAGCGGCAGCCATCTTGCCACAGACAGCAACATTAGCTGCAGCTGTGGAAACCGTATGGAGGTGAGGGATTTATACAAACAAAAATACGCTTAACTCGCTGTAATCTTGACGGATTTACAAACGGTTTATGTTTTTAAAAACGTTATTAACGTGGCTATGATTTCTTTGGTAATCAGACAGCAGTTTCGTCTTTTTTAAAAGGTTTTATTCGTGTTTTGGGTGTCACACTCATCGAGAATCTAGAATTTAAATTCTGTTTTTATTACACCAATAACTATTTTAAAACAAACTAATCTTTTGTCTAAATGACTGTCTTGATCATGACTGTATTTATTAGCAGACTATTAACAAGAGCCTTTGATTAAGGGCTAGCTAGTATTCCAAACATTTCCCCAGCATTCTTAGATCACTAGGAGCTCTTTGTTTTTAACTGAACTAAAGCTGCACATGATTTCCAAGCGGTTTGGTATGTTCAACACTAATTACTGCTTTGTGTTTTACAGAAATACTCTTTGACAAGATGCCTGACTTTTGTGCAGCCTATGGATGCTCCAATAGACGTAACATCAAAACAAGAAACCGTGGGATCACATTTCACCTGTAAGACTCTGTGACAGTATTATTACTTTAATTAGAATAATCATAGTTATATTTTGGATCAGTGCACATTACACGTCACGCTACACACAAAAAATGTGAGATAATATTATTGACATAATATTATACATAATATATATTTACATAATAATGACATAATATATACAGTATTTACAGCACTTTGGTTGACCTTGTTGTTGTTTTAAGTGCTCTAATGCTATCTCCTCAGTTGTTCTCACCTCTCTGCATGGAGTTCATAATATGCTCTTTTCTGTCTGCATCACGTTCATAAGATGCTCTTTTCTGGTGATGGTACTTCTTATCTTATCAGGGTGTTTTGCTACAATATATTTGCTGTATTAAAATATGTCTCTGTTCCTGCTCTTGTGTTTAGTCACCGCCACCCCTAAAAAAAGTAAATGTTAAGATCCTAAACTCATTCTTTCTTGGGACCTCTTTGTAATTATACAATATTTGCTTTATTTGATTAAGATTCCTCTCTATCCTGGGATTTATCATCAATATTGACACATTGATGTCAATGGTTCCTGTGCTGCTTGATGAGCAGCGATATATCCTGACCTACAGGTTCAGCCAGGACCACTTGGAGCTTCTCTTTAACTCCATCAGAGCATCTGGTACAATTCATAATTATTTTTTAACACAACACTAAGTGACCGGAACTGTCAGCAACTGTATTGTTTTCAATTTGTTGATCCATGTTTTCTTTTTTTTTTAGGAAAATACATTTGGTTTGTTTATTTGTTTGAAAAATCGGTGAATATGTAATATACTGTTATATATCTTGTGTCTATTTTAAGGTGGATGGAATAACAACCCTAGTGCCAGCCAGTTCAAGAACATTTTCAGAAAGCTGATGGCCCGGTGTGGTGTTAAACCAAGCATAAAAGGCAATGTGACCGCACAGGATGAGACAGAGTCCCTACCAGTTGAACCAATGTCCTCTGCTGACCAGTTCTACCACATTGACACATCAACAAACCTGTCAGCTGTAGATATGTCCTCTGTAGAAGAAGAAGATCTTCCATCACCGTTTGCTGACATTCCTGCTCTTATACATGACCACAGCTACCTTCCCAGCCGCTTTGATGGTCTTGTGGAAAACACACTTGTGTACATTTCAGGTAGAGGTTGACTTATACTATATTTGACCTATTACCTGTAGTGCTAACATTCAGCATATAATATTCAAAAACTGAAATGATGGTCAAATAATGAGATGTCAATGCTAGAACCTTTAGTTTATTTTATAGTTATACTGTACTTTTATACTTTTATACTTTTTATACTAGTATGCAAAAACTCAGGACAGTATTATGTTCATTAAATGTTTAGTGTTTTAGTTTTAGAGTTGGTGTAAATTTTCATACTCATTTACCACTATGCAAAAACTCAGGACAGTACAGTTTTACTATTTTATGCTTATGTTTATTATTATATGTTTCAGTGTTTTAATGTTTAAATAGTTACTGTTGCACCGAGGGACTGAGAGTCTTGTCACACTATCAGATGTTTATTTCTGTTTGTTTGTTTGTTTATTTATATCTCCCGATTATTAAATCTTTTCATGTATCTAAAAAAAATAAACTACACATATTGACCAAGGTTTGTGTAATAATGTATTTAATATTACATAATATTTGCATGTGTAGGGAAAAAATTGGCATAAATTATTTTCATACCACTAATAATAATGCTATTTATGATGAAATAGTATTAAATATTTATTAGCATTGTAACATATGTCAGTTAATTTCGCTGGAAATAAACATGTATTTATAAATAGATGTAAATATAATCTTATTGTGTATATTGCTAGTGCAATACAGTGTCTATATAACGTTATTTTCATGTGAACGTCCATCTTAAGTATACCATATTATAACAACATCTCTCACATTTATAACAAACCAAACCGTTTTAAAATCGGTTGAAAATTAAGCAAGTTATGGTTATTTTAATAGTAAATGCCCCATTCACATTCATGTTAAGAGTGGGCGTTCTGTCTGTGGCAAGATGGCCGCCGTCTGACGATGTCGGTCTCCTTTGGCCAACAGCGGGGATGTCTTATCTAGTGTATATATTATCTGTGGTCTGAGCAGCCCAGTCCTCACCTCGTTCTACAGGTGTGCAGTGGAGAGCATCCTGTGCTCCAGCATCAACGTGTGGCATGGAGGCTGCACAGTTGAAGAGAGGAAAGCTCTACAGAGAGTGGTGAAGGCTGCACAGAAGTCTGTTGGAGTCAGTCTCCCCACCATCACAGACATTTACACCTCCAGATGCAGGAAAAGAGCCACCTGCATCATGAAAGACCTCACTCATCCAGCACACTCACTCTTTGCCCCACTCCCCTCAGGACGGAGGTTGAGGAGCATCAAATGTAGAACCACTAGACTGAGGAACAGCTTCTACCCTGAGGCTGTTAGACTCATGAATAAATAAAAATAAAATAAAAAATAAACACTGCAAAATATCACATCATGCTGATGCTGATCTGTTTTCTTGTTGCTGTGTTCATCTGTGTTCATCTGTGACCATCTGCTCATACAAACTCATGTTCGTGCTGCTGTTTATTCCCACTATATTAAGCTTAGTGTATTACTAGTTGATGTTTTTCTTAGTTAATTCTAGATGTTATTACTGTTTTTCTCTTGCATTTGTTGTTGGATGTAACTGGGACCCCGTGTACATAATCTCGTTTTCATCACATGTACCACATGCGGTGCAAATGACAATAAAGACTCTCTGACTCTGACTCTGATAGGTCGCACTGGTGTATAGGTCGCTGTAATGGACCTACCCAGGGTCAAATTAAGGTTTTTGAACTGTCCAGTGATGACCTTTACTGACCTCTCAGTAAAGCAAGACATTTACTACAAAATCATTCATTTAGCTATAATCTGATAACATAGTCACCAATAAGAGACTATTTCTATCTTTGATTTTAGGCTGATGTGATCAAAAGAATAACTTTTGTCATTTTCATGATGTGTGCTTTTAAGCTGTGTTATTCTGTGAGAGTTAAACTGTGTTTCACTGCTGTGTCAAAGGTGCAATTAAGTCATCCAGAGACTTCTTTTAATTTTGTTAATTCAAATGTTATCAAATGAATAATTTTATTTGTAAGAGCATCAGTACATTTTAATGTCAGATAAATCAAATACTCTGCTTAATTCAAAATGTTGTACATGGAGGATTTCTCCTCTCCTCTCGAACTTGCATGTGAAGATAAAAGGAACACTTTATCTCATTCATTTTAGCTTGAGCTCAGGACAATCTAGACACCCAGAGACTTTTGTTTTTGTCCTATTTAATAATCAAGCTATTATCATTAATAGGTCCCATATGTTATGCTCTGATGACGTTTGTTTATTCATACAACAATGTTGGTAATGAGTTAAGAAAGTTCTAAATCTGCTGTATCATGAAACTGGCGTCTTAAACTAACTTTCTTATCCTTTCTGACATTTTTAATCTAACTTATGCCTCCTCTCAGTGGCTTCTGGCCTAACAGACCGAATGAGAAAGAGCTACGTCTTTCTAGGTCAAGTTAGCCTTAAAAGAGCTCTGACTTCCTGTTTTCCTTAGAGTTTGCTGAGGACCTCGAGCTATGAGGTTCCCCAAAGAACTGATGATCGTCTGGTCAACACGCTAATGACCATGTCATTCAGTTAAAGACTTATAACATGCCAAGTTATAAGCCATCTTCAACAGCTGAAAAGCTCTCTTTTATTGACATTCCTTTAAGGAACGTCTTATCTTGAACAACAGCACCAGGAGCTGCCGTTACTTTCGGTTCGAGTCAAGGCGCACGTCTGGAGACGCTGAGAATGGTAAACGAACTGACCAAACTGGACCGAGGGAGACTGACCATCTTCACGAGGTAACAAGTCGTCAAATGCTTTGCCAAGGGTACCAACGTGTAGCTTTAATCGGCCGGAGAACTGCCATGTTTCTGGTTAAAACACATCAAGATAACTCCCTGACTCTTAACTTTTCTTCCTCCATTTTTCTCCTCCTAAATCTTTCCCTCTCTATCTAAGCTGGAACTATTTTAAGCTGAAGAGCCCACAGACTAAATATGTTAACATCCAATATTTATGTCTGTTGTGTTATGATTCAAGTGTGCTGACGTATTAATTTGAAAGAAAGTGAAATCATGTCAATCAAGTGTAATGGTGTTAATTTAGTTGATTTATTTTAAATAAATGATAGTGTCTCTTTGACATATCAAACTAAGTTAACGTCTTTGTCACTTAATGGCTTTGTGTATTTATCCATCATAAAGATCACAGAAATATTGGGTAAACTGAAAAAGAACAGAATCCGTGAATTTACTATTCAATCTGAATAAGTAGATTAATTAAGATAAAAAGGAGATCAGTATTAATATTGACCTCCTCATAATTCTTACATCTGGTGGCCTTCGTACGTGGTTCTGAAAGTTTATTGATTTCTGTGGTTTCTCATGAACTGTAACGTCATGTTTGCATAAGTGGATCCAAGTTTTAAACTCTGAGGATAATGATTTTGGCTGGAAGTGTTCAAAGCAGGCAGATTCTGCATGTTTTTATCATTTGAAGCTGTGAGATTATTATTGTTTCAACTCTGTTAGACGCTGTTGGAAGCATTCAGGTGAAGTTTTGTCAGCCGTGGTCTGTGGTGGTTCTGGTCCTGGTTCGGTCCAGTTCACGCAGACTCCTGTACAAAGCTTTGTTTGACCGCCGAGTCAGAAGCCTGAAAGCTAATTTAACATCTACAAGATTGCTGTTGTGGTATTTTACATTTTAGAGCAGGTCAAAGAAGCATATAACTGTTAGAACGGTGTCGGATAGTGGTTCTGAAACCCGAGTTCTGCTCCCTTAAAGTGGACGGAACCGACCTTTACGCGCTCCGAGAGAGTCCGTGTTTGTTCAACAGCTGCAGTGCTGTGTTACTGAGCGTAACTAAGTTGGCCTGTCTAGGTGTGTTCGCCGCATGTTTCAGAATTTTGGAAAGTTAATTTGTAGCGTCTGAGTTGTTTTAAGAGTCTATAAAGTTGTGGTCTGTTGTGCGAGCTAACGTTAGAGCTACGTGTCCAAGTACACGTTTGTTTATGAGCTGTGATTGGATGAAACGAGAGCTGGGAGCTGTCAATCACTCGTAGCGAACGCTGATTCGCTGTAGTGGGAACGCACGCCGTTGCGACCAACCCACTTTGTCGTCATTTCCGGTACTTCATTGGTCGAAGGTTAGAAAACTACATTTACCATGGTTGCTTGGGAAAAGGACTACAAGCACTGTGATTGATTGGTTGACGTCACGTATCTGTGTAGCGAGCTCCGCCTCGCTCAGCACAGCAGAGCTGGTGACGCGCTGCGTCGACCCGCCTATTTGTGTCGTCATTTCCTGGTGCACTTTGAGTGACGAACAGTCACGTTCACAAAAAACATCATAAAAAGTCAGCATTTTATGGTGAGTTACCAGCTTTTAATTTTGTTCTGTACACAAACAATAGCTCCTGTTTATTTTAAATAAAATATTTAGAATAACAGAGGTACGGACAAACATTTTTGCTTATTTTAAATACAAAGAATTTAAAATAACAAACAAAAGTACAGTTTTCACTCCAGATAACTAAAAAATTTTTTCCTTTCTCTTCCTTTCTCTGACACATCATCTTCCACAGTTGTCCTGTGCACATTTAAACTTTCCTGTTTATTTCAAATAGTGAAAAGTTTAGAATAACGAATACAGAACATCTTTTATTTTGATTTTCACTGAAAATCCAGATAAAAGATGGCAGGCACAGAGGGTGAGACCCCTGACACCACTGATACAGGGCAGCCTGTGCCACCTCAAGGCCACGACCCGACCAAAGCAGATTGGATCGAATGTGCCTTATTTTCACTCACAGGGCCCATCACAAACTACCATGAAGAGACACAGTTGATGGAGGAAGCAGATGTGGACAGTGCATTAAAAACTGTAACAGCTGGAACCACAACGGCTGAAAAGAAAGCAGACAGAGATAAACGTTTGGCTAAATTAAGCCTTCTGTTAAAGGCCAAGCTAGACTTTGAAACTGCTGTACGCCGGGCTGTCTCTACATCATGTTTAACAGCACAAATGGAGGTTGCCGCTTTACAGCAGGAGGTAAAGAGTTTAACACAGTCGAGTATTGGCAGCGCTGAACAAACGCGTAGTCTCTACGAAGAATGCAAAGTGTTAAAAAGGGATTTTGACCAATCACAAGTTGATTTGGAAAAATGTGTGGTGGAGAAGGATAAGTATTACCATCAATACAAGTCGATTCAGGCGGATTGTGGGGAGGCACGAGACGCGCTGGAAAAATGCACGGACACCCTGGAATCATTATCACTACGGTACACAAGGCTGCAAGAAGATTATAGAAAATCACAAGAACAGCACATGATGTTACAACGTGAAAATGATGGGTTAAAAGTCCAACTGAATAGTTGTAAAATAGAGCGTGCATCAGCAATGAACAAACTCTTTGAAGAAGAGAGAAAATGTTTGGGTCTCATGAGTAAACACCTTGAGAACTCACCGCCTCCGCTGCCTCCTCCCATACCTGATGACCTACTCCCTCCTCCACCGCCCCCGCCCATGCCAGATGCACTACTCCCTCCAACACCACCGCGCCGTCCCTTAGGGCCTCTAAAACCGACAATCCCACCGGATGCACCGGTGGGTGGATCTGATAATAACCCACAAATACCTCTATCAATGGCTGAACTACGGAATATGGCGAAAAGCATTCAAACCTTCGCCCCTGGCCCAATGGGCTCACACGAAACCAAGATCTATCTCGAGGACCTTGATTTCCAGCTTCAACGTTTCCCAGAAGCTACAGATGATGATAGAATCTGTCTGTTAAGGTTAACATCGGACAGGACGGTGCATGCTTTTATGAAGCGTCAACGAGAAGCAGTGATGAAAGACTACAGTCTTCTCTGTGCTGCGCTGATAAAGGGAGTTTTCTCCTTGCACGGGGCCCGATGGCATCATAACAGCAGCTAACATCAAGCAAGGTAGGAATGAACACCCAAGGTCATATTATGACCGAATATTCCGTGCCTATTTCGGGGACAGATGCGAACCTGAAATGGAGGAGGAGGTAGGGTTTAAGTATATTTTCAGCCAAAACCTCTGCCCTGACATAAGAGAGAAAGTACATGTCAGCGCAAACTATAAACGGAGGTCCATCGAAGACATAAGAGAGTGCGCGATAGATGTTTTTACAGGTCGCTCACCAAACAAGACACCCTTTGAAGTGTGTCCTGGTGAAAAGGTCAAATACCAATCGCTAGACCTTGAAGGAGCAAGAGCGCCAGCTCACTCTTTTAAGGAAGCCGAGAATAAGCAATATTTCCAACCTGACAGACCGCAAAATGAAGGTGTCCGCTGGAACAAAGACCAAAAGGGGTCCAGAGACCCTAAGTGGTACAGGCCGCATCAAGAGGAAGAGCCCCATCAAAAAAGGAGGGCTTTCCAAAAGAAAAAGAAATATGGGTCCCAAGGAGACTCATATGAAAGAGGGTGGTCCCAGAGAGGACCCCCGAGCAATGCGCCAGCTCCTGCACCTCAAACTGAACAGTCTGGGGCGAGGAAAAACCCACAGAAGTTCCAGAAAAAAGGCCCTAAACCTCTGTCTTCAGAAGAGATGGAGAACATACGTCGGTTGTTAGAAAGTTTGAAAAAAACAAACAAGGAAAACAAACCTGGAGTGATGTGTAGCACTATCATTGATAGTGACTCAGAACACACAAATAACAGCAATGCCACGATTGCTGACAGTCACCAAGATACTGATGGTCAGGATGCTGACAATCAGGGTATAGACAGTCAACAAGATGTTGACTGTAAACATGACATCATTGTTACAGAGTCCGAGAGCCCCTCATCAGAAAAAGGGGGGGAAAGCGCACTCACCAAAGACAATGACTCGTCACAGACCGATCACTCAGACCCATGTGTGACTGCACTACCAATACAGGTGAATGAAATTCACACAGACAATGGTAGACGTAACAAACGTCGAAAAAAACCTGATAGGTTCCTGTGTAACATTATCAGGAAGGGGCCCGCTAAGAAGGCTTACCTGTCAATCACTTTAGAAGGGGTCCTCACAGAAGAGGCCCTCCTGGATGGTGGGGCTGACATAACCATTATGTCTCCCACACTGTTGAAGGAGCTAAGGATAGCCGCTAGCGGGGTTGACAGGGAAATACCCCTCAAAGAATGTGCTGTAGTACTACAGGGACTCTCAGAGACGAGTACAACCCTTACAGCTATAGCCATGGTTCATATGCAGATTGGTGAAATGACGCTATACCACCCGGTACACGTGTCCACCGTTGACTCATTCCCATTTTTGGTTGGCCAAGACTTTATAAACCGCTTCGACGCGATTATAGATTATGGTGATCAAACAATGTGGACCAGAGTGAGCCAACCACTGCCAATCGATATGCCTACACAAGGTGACACTGACTGTCTAACAGCAGGTACCGCGGAAGGCACAAAGGGGTCCTCCAACGAGAGCACAATCCCGGTAAGTGAACCTTCAGCAACAGGTGAGGCAGAAAAGGCCCAACAAGAGAGCCTCCTCTGCGAGCTGAAACAGTCAGCACTCACTGAACACTACCTACCGCAGGTAGTCAAAGGTGTTGAGATCCAAGGATCCCACACCGATGATGCTGTTTTGTCTCCTTGGACGGAGAAATCAGCGATCAGCCAAGCTTTCTATGGAACCTTGGTTAAAAAACAGTTGGGTCTAGAAATGAACAAAAAGGCTTTCCGCTTTTCGTTGGACCCCAACGATAAACAGGTAATGACCGCAAAAGGGATCATTGACCTGAAACTGATCTGGAACCAACGAGAACTGGATCACCCGTTCCTCGTGGTCCCGAACTTACCACATGCAACCTACATAGGCTCCGACATTTTGGTAAGGTTAGGTGTCCGAGTGGACATCAACAACAATGTACTGTGGTCACTAGACACAGCCACAAAGGACTCTCCTGTGCTAACAACAGAGAACCTTAAAGCTGGACAGACCATTCCAGAGGTCTGTCAGATTGCTAACAGCCATAACACTGCGGTACCACCACAGGTTATGAACAAGCCAGTGATGTGTCACATCATGAAAGGACAAGCTATTAGCACAAAACAGGCATACTTTCAACCATCTCCTATGTTTTTCAACTTAGGACTGTCCATGGAGGCCACATGCCAAGTGACCCTCGACTGCAGAACCACGACTGTTGCTGTGTGCAACACAAGCACAGAAGAGGTACTGATCCCAAAAAACACACAGCTAGGATGGTTGATCTCCACTGATTTTCATGATTTTGAGCTAAGCATTCCATTTCTGGGAGGACTCCCAGAGAACTTGATCCCATATCAACACACGGGGCAAGTCTTGTTCACGAAACCAACACAGGCCATAGCTCTTTTCTCCCCCACTGAGTCCGACCAGGACACTGTCCGCAGGTTCGGTTTCAACAAAGGAGACAGTCTATGCCCCCAAACTTACAGTGCACTACCTGTTGACAGGTTTTACGACACTGAAGGGGACTCACTGGAGCTCCCCAAAGAACAAGAATCCCTCTCAGTTGCTTCACAGATTGAACAGGTGGTCGCCCAAGCCGACGCCCTGAAAACTGATGAAGAAAGGGACAAACTTCGCAAAGTTCTTCTAAAATATGAGAAATCATTCTCAACTGACTCGATGGATTGTGGGTTGACCACGCTCCACACAGTGAGCATCCCAACCCCGCCTAATGCTCCCCCTGCATTTGTCAGACAGTACAAGATTCCTCTGGCAGCACATCAACCTGTCAGAGAAATCATTAATGACCTGTTAGAAAAAGGTATCATCCGATACTGTAACAGCACTTACTCTGCGCCTTTATGGCCGGTGTTAAAACCTAATGGTAAGTGGAGACTCACTATAGACTACAGAAAGCTAAACAAACAAGTTCCCTTATCCAGATGGCCTATGACGCAACTCCAACAGGAACTGCCCAAGGTCACCAATGGTAAGTACTTCTCGACTCTCGACGTCGCCTCTGGTTTTTGGACCATCCCTGTGCGCGCCGAGGACCAGTACAAACTAGCTTTCACTTTTGGTGGCCGTCAGTACACCTTTAACAGGTGTCCCTT
>JBBPBX010050349.1:7115-25017 GCA_038048925.1 Garcialebias charrua
AGAAACTACACAGCACTCTCATATTTTCATTTCCACAGCAATAGCTAACAGTCCAAATAAAGGCATTGGTTAATAAAAGCTTCAAATATGTTTGCCGAACTGCATAGCAAGACCTGCTGGCAACTGCTATAATGAATGAGTGTAGAGAGATTTAGATGGCCGAGCCACTAAACACCAAACTGTTGTGAAAGTAATGGAATAAAGGCAAAACTGCCAGGAGGGTGCAGGGACACGATGTCAGGAGAGTTCAGACTGTTGTTGTTGTTTATAATGAGCTCAGCCAAAAGTCTCCTTCCTGTTCCACTCTTGTTGTTATGGTCAGTAAAACTGTTACCGCCAGCTGACCAATAATTCCATTTGTTTCCTTTTCTCTTTAAGCAAAGTGAAACTTTTACACTTTTACCATGGGTGTCTTCTTATGTGTGGTGGATGTATTTATAAGTAACTTTATAACTTTGCTTAAATAACACCTTTTCCTTTGGTTTTTTGACTAGACAGAGAACCAGCATTTGAAAAGATTTTAA
This sequence comes from Garcialebias charrua, assembly GCA_038048925.1. Classification (NCBI taxonomy): domain Eukaryota; kingdom Metazoa; phylum Chordata; class Actinopteri; order Cyprinodontiformes; family Rivulidae; genus Garcialebias; species Garcialebias charrua. The sequence goes on from JBBPBX010050349.1 coordinate 7,640, forward strand.
ATCCAGTAATGCATAATGAGACTGTCTATTTTATTTTAAAAAAAATAACTAGCCACACCAATAAGCTTTACTAAAACAGTTTTATAGACAAGAATGTTGGTGCTGATGTGTCAAATATAAAATGAAGAAAAAAAAAAGGGGTTGTAAGCTCAATCATCCAACAAGTATGTTATTTTATCAGATGAAATTACTGACGTTTTACGATCTGGTGGATTATAATACACCACTGCTGGTACATATACAGTGTGCTCTGAACGGTCTTATTTAGGGATGCCCAATGTGCCTTACTGCATATGCCACTTTTTGCCTCTATAACAACATCAACTACTACCTCATACATATACTGTGTACATTAACTCATACGCTGCTTTGCCACTTTGCAAATGTCAATGCTAGAAACCTTTAGTTTATTTTAGTTATACTTTTTATACTCTTTTTTTATACTAGTATGCAAAAACTCAGGACAGTATTATGTTCATTAAATGTTTAATGTTTTAGTTTTAGAGTTGGTGTAAATTTTCATACTCTTATACCACTATGCAAAAAACTCAGGACAGTGTTAGTTTTACTATTTTATGCTTATGTCTATTATTATATGTTTCAGTGTTTCAATGTTTAGATGTTTACTGTTGCACCGAGGGACTGAGAGAAACGCAATTTCGGTCCTGTGTATGTCCTGTACAGTACATATTGCAGATCTGACAATAAAGTTGACTTTGACTTTGAATATTTTGTTAATGATGTATAGAGCTCATCATAATGTATTGCCTTTGAATGTTCAGATATATTTTGTAAAACGATTGAGTTGTTATAATCTCAAGGGAACTCATGTTTGTTATACCGGTACCTACCGTAGGTACAGTATAGGACTAGTTTGAAAGGAAGGACTGCAATAGTTCAGGGAGTTAGGTTATGGAATGAAGAGGAAACTGACATTAAAGAAGCTAAATCAATACCTATATTTAAAAGAAAGATCAAGGATAAATTGTTAAGGAAATATGTTTAACGAAGACACGAGTTTTAATAGTAATTCTTGTGATTAAGGGAGTTAATGAGTTATTCGATTTTCTTTTTTTTGTATTTAATGAATTTGTTGTTTGAATTGTTTGTTAGAAGATAAGGGGCAGATACAATAAGATTTTTTCTTCATCTGCCACCTTTCATTTTATATTTAAATTTTCTTGTTATCTGTGTGTTAAAATGTATTATTTTGTGTATTTATTATAAAATGAATGAATCAATAAATCAAATCAAATCAAAATCCAGGTAGATGACAACAAAAAAGGTTAAATCTTTCATCTGGACCTATTTTTTTAAGGGAGAAATGTTTTATCTTCCATCCGGAAGACTTCATCAGTCTGCGGCCACACACAGGAGGTTGGCTTGAAACACAGCAATGAAGGCTACGTATGGGACAGATCTAGTTCGCAGGCCGCAGACTGGCGTTTCTATCTTAAAGAAACTGGCCCAGATGACATGATTTAACCTTTTTTGTTCAAATATAAAATGATGAAGAAAATTACTGAAGTATGTTCTGCCAGCGGTTCTGGCAATTGTGAGACTGCCTGTGTGTGAAGGAATGTGCCGAGCTTCGAGCCCTCAGACTCAGATGCTTTATGAGTTAAGCCGTAAGCTGGACGCGATATCTGAAAATCGCACGCCACTTGTGGCTCCGGGAACTCGCTGGTGTGAAGGAATCACCTTGGAGAAGGCTACATGCACGGCCCGGCGGAGTGGCCATAAAATTTGGCCATTTGGAGTCGTCATTGAGGTATCAGCAGAAATATGAAGTCAGACAAAAAATCAAGCAGTGTCGGCCTGTCCCAAAACAAATGTTATCTGAATCTGGCTTCCCTGCTTGGCCTTGAATAGGCCAACTATCTCAAATTTCTCCTGGAGGTTATGTGAATAAGAAGCTCTGCTCTGCTCCCCCCACTCCCCTCCGAGGACATCTGTGGACCTGTATCAGAGCTGAGCAGCCTGATAGACACTGTGCCATCTCTTATCAGGATTATGGAACTTTCTGGCAGTGTCCATGGACAACTCACCGCCTTTGTCGGTCTCCTCATGCATACATGTATTATGATGTCATTAGTATGTTGGTGTTTATGCACAAGGCCTTTTTTTTTCAACTTTCACACTGTGCCCGCCAGGACACAATGCAAGATACAATTTATTCACCTCCCCTCCCCTCGTGTTCTCTTTTCCTAATCTACTTTTGTCTGTCTGAAACTAGTCTCTCTTGTAACTGAGTCCTCGAGCTCAATGGAAACTAACCTGTATAAGTAAAGGTTGAGTAAATGAATGTGGTGTCACATTTAAGGTGAAAATGTGGCAAAGCTGAAAAAACTCCTAAGCTTACAACACAAATGGGTATTGGTTATGTTTTGCAAAGTACTAAGCATGCTAAATAATTGAAAAATACATAATGCATCTCATTAAAGTTTCATCCCAAATTATTAGGGAAAACCTTTTATTGTCTGCAGAACACAGCGTGTTTAATGTCACAAGAAAGGCTACTTTTTATTATATTAACTGGTAAAAGAATCTTAGATTGAGTTAGGTTTAAAAAGTCTTCTTGAGATCTACCACAGAGTTGGGATTTCGCTTCCTGTGTGTTCCACATCATTCTTCTGCAGACAGGTGACCTTTGTGAGACAGGACCTCACTGAACTGTTTGGATTAAAGCCAGCAGTGTGGCGCTCCTGCCAACGGTAAACACTGCATGTGTGATCTCTGAGTTGTGAAGCCTGTCCTCCACTGAGGCAGAAGAAGAAAATGTTGGCTGTCCATTAGACATCACTTGTTGGTCAAAACTTTGCCACAGTTTGAGCAAATCCATCTAAATTCAATCATAGTCATAGAAAAATAAAAGCAATTGAATTAGTACGGTAATTAAAAACTCAGAGATCAGAACAGATAAATAAATACCCTAAGAATCATACATTTAATTTGCTCTCGTCAACCTTAAATGGCATTCACAAGCATAAATCAGCTCTATTAATTATTCATCTTTTACATCCATCAGTTTCTGAAGAGAATGCGTCTCTTGACAATGCTTTCAAACCTCAGGAAAATTATATACCTTCTTCACAGCTCCACTGTAAATACAACCCCAAAAAGGCATAAGCAAACGCTGAGTTTATGGTGCCTTGAAGTCCAACTAAAGCTGCAGCAACGTGGCCTTCAGGGAAGTGGGGAGTGGACATATTCATTTCCAAAGGGCCTCTACACTCCTCCAAATTTCTTTCTAATTAAGATAAGGCTGTGTTGGAGTAAGTCCACTTCAAAGAGGCCCCAAGAAAAACACCAGAGTTAATCTTTACCTAGGCCTCAAAGCACTGAGAGAAATTTTTAGTGAACTAGATCCAAATCTCTGGTGTTCAGGTCTTTTCATTGCAGTGCAGTTCACCGAAAGATGCTGAAAGCCACTACACTGTAGTTTTCACATCATATCAATTTCTTAGAAGCAGGCTTCATTATTTATTAAAAAGCATCTTGCCTTCATTCTGTTTGTCTTTTTAATAATGTATCAAGAATGTTTGGTTGAAGTGCAAGTTCCTTTACATATAAAGTCAAAAACCTTTGCAATGTTTAACCCCTTTGTATAAACCATTTCTCCAATGCCAATTGTGCAGTTTGTGAAGCTGCACAGGTTCTTTCTATTCCCACAGTAGCTGTGTGATGTGGGACAGAAGGCTTTTGAGAGAGGCGAAAGAATGTGAGGCTGGGTTTGCCAACTTAGTACCCTCCTTCTCCCCCCTGCATACATGTTACAGTCCAGCCTTATTTGGGTACGTTAAGCCTTGCAGAATTGCAGTACCCCATGGACCCTCGTCTGTTAGCTCAGCCTGGCAGAGACGGTCAGGCAGCCCTCTGCCCGCAGAGACAGCAACACACTGCTCAGCGAGGATCAACGAGGACTAACCTGTGAATACTGACCAACTGAAGCAGAGCGTCTAAAAATATAACCTGGCTGCCGAAATGTTTTTCTATCTGTCCGTCATCTTAAAATGTAAAGGAACATTCATCCAGATAAACAACTTGAGCCAACAGGATAATTTTAGTTATGTTACAGAATGGAAATCATCTAAATAAACACAGGAGTGGAAGTTTTAAGCAGAAGGAATATTTATATTGTATTCAGTAAAGAATGCAGGCATGCAATTTTAAAGTACGGCATATAACTATTCCAAATACTGTACCACTTCTTTTGATTAAACTTCCAGTTCCAACAGCAAAATCATTTATTTTTCATAGTTAACGTATAAAATAAATTGCTAATTTTTACTATCCATCCATCCATCCATCCATCCATCCATTATATTTACCCGCTTCTTCCTTTTCATGTCATGGGGATCACTGGTGCATATACAGTAGCCAGTCGTCACTGTGAGAGAGGTGGGGAACACCCTTTACTAATTTAATTAATATATTGAATCATCTAAATATTATAAACATGAAAAGGCTTAACTTGACAATTAATTATCTGTTCTTTTTGTTTACAAACAGTAAATAAAAACTTTATGTGAAAGCCAAAATGGTGGTTAAATAAAAGGCAACCACATAAATCCTTATAAACACTGATAAACACTGTGGCGTGATTTGCAGCAGTCATCATCATCAGGCAGTCAGAATGCTAAACACTCTGCCTGCTCTGCCTCCCCTCCCATTTGAACTGCCTTAACACAAAAAACTCTCTCACACATTACCACTCAACACAAAGATTTTAACACTGGACTCTGTGTCATCAAACGGGTTATTCACTAAACTCTCGGTCATGTGCTCATTCAGTTTGCACTACTTCTCATATTTGCACTAATGTTTGTACTACATTACTGCCTATAGTCATACTACTGTTTACATTCTCTGTTTACATACTACTGGTTACATTCAATGTTTGCATTTATTAATACTGTTTACATTTATTACTACTGCTTACATTTATTACTACTGTTTACATTTACACTACTTTTATATCTACACTACTGCTGATACATATACAGTATTCTCTGACCAGCCTTATTTAAGGATGCCCAATGTGCCTTACTGCATATGCCACTTTGCCTCTATAACAACATCAACTACTACCTCATACATATACTGTGTACATTAACTCATATGCTGCTTTGCCACTTTGCAAATGTCAATGCTAGAACCTTTAGTTTATTTTATAGTTGTACTTTTTATACTTTTTCTATACTAGTATGCAAAAACTCAGGACAGTATTATGTTCATTAAATGTTTAGTGTTTTAGTTTTAGAGTTGGTGTAAATTTTCATACTCTTGTACCACTATGCAAAAACTCAGGACAGTGTTACAGCTTTACTATTTTATGCTTATGTCTATTATTATATGTTTCAGTGTTTCAATGTTTAAATAGTTACTGTTGCACCGAGGGACTGAGAGAAACGCAATTTCAATTCTGTGTATGTCCTGTACATATTGCAGTTCTGACAATAAAGTTGACTTTGACTTTTGACTTTGACTTTATGTTTTTGTCCACGCACGTGTGTGTGTGTGTGTGTGTGTGTGTGTGTGTGCGTGCGCGCGCATGTACCTTCACCAAAATATTTCTTGAACCAGTTAGTCAGATTTCAATGAAAATCTCAGACAGTAATCAATGGATGTATATCTACAATTGCTTAACTTTTTTAATCAACCCTTTTCTAGACGGCTGCCACAGCAAATCCACCTTAGCAACAAGAGTTTATGGTACATTAATAATATGCACCCATGTGGCGACCCCTAACACAGGGAGCAGCTGAAAGAAGAAAAAAAAAACTGTTATTACAGCAATGTATGACCTGGACAAACAAATACCTTGTATAACATTTGACCTTGATTTGTGACCTTGGAGCTGAGGTGATGAATAGTGCAACACGCTGTCTGGTGATAATGCACATGTATCAAGTTTCATAGCAGATCAGAAGTTACTGTCCAGACAAAAGAAAGTTTAAGGACATACAGGCGCCTTCAGCTGGCATATAAAAAGCAAAACGAGCTAAAACCAAGACAGTTTTACTGATAATAAGCTAAAATAGGATGTGGTAATAGAGTCATCCACAACCCATACTCGAGCGCTAACACATCTCACAATACTGCATGAGATTGTGCATAATGTCAATTAGGAGATTTTATCAATTTTTTTATAACTTAATCTAAAACTTTGGCATTGCGTATACCAGGTGATATGCTGTCAAAGTTTCAGCTTTTGATACAATATATATTATGGGGCGGCCGTGGTGTAGTGGTATTGGCAGTCGACCCCTGATCGGAAGGTTGGAGGTTCGAATCCCGCATCCACCCACCATGTGTCGTTGTGTCCCTGGGCAAGACACTTAACCCAGTTGCTCCCGGTAGGTCTGGATGGCGCCTTGCAAGGCAGGCTACCACTACCGGTGTATGAATGTCTGAATGAATGGGTGGATGGCTGGTATTGTAAAGCGCTTTGGGGCTCCTCACAGGGGGCTGGAAAGCGCTATATAAATAAGCTCCATTTACCATTTACCATATAAATTCATACAAGCTATAAACCAAACAAACAAAGTTTTGTTCCACAGAAACAAGCATTCATTACAGGGATGGAAAAGCCATTTTCTCTGTCCACTATTTCTGCTAAATGACCTGTCTTTAAGCTTCACGGTGTACCAGACCATACCAGCATACTTTTCACCTCTCCAATTAAGGGAAAAGGATATAATAATCCTGTTGAAGGGTAAAAAGCACATGGCAGAAATGAGAGAAAGAGAGAAAGAGAGAGAGAGAGCACGATATGGTCTAATCACCCTAAGCCTTGTATCTGCAGTAACAAGTGAAGAGTTGGCCACGGCTTGAAAGACTTAGAACAGTTATTATTTCCCAGGCCCGGAACACTTTTCCATTCTCTCAAGAAACTGTTGTGCCAGAAATCTGACCCTTCTTTAGGATCCATCCTTCCCTCAGTGTCCCCCATGACACAGCGAACACTGAGGCTAAGTTTGCAGAGCCTAAAAGAAAGGCCGGAGGTGCTCTGAACAAAAGTGCCGGGTCAGAGAGAATCAAAAAGCTTAGGAGAAGCAACGCTTTGCTCTCAGCAGGAAAAGGCCTTCGAGATTAACATATGAACTCCAGAGGTGATTAAACTTTTTATGCTTTTTTTTATTTATTTGTAATGCAATGGTCAGAAAGATTTTTATTTAAACTACAGCAAATAAAAATCAATTTGTACAAGCTTTATAAAAAGTACTTAAAACACAATGTTTATTAAGTTGATGGGGAAAGCATTTTAATTTGTAGTTATAAGGGTATAAAGTGTGTCAAATTACTTAATTAGATAATTTCTCAAGGTTGTTCATCCAACTTCTTTAGAGAAAATTTAATATTGGTTGGTTGAGCAATGAAAGGGATGAAAACAAAATATTTTAAAAAATGAAGCACAATAAACGTGTCGGTAAAGATGAAACACTTACACAGTTAAAATAATTTCTGCTGTAGGACTGACAGAAAAATATTTTTCTTAAAAAAAAAAAACAGTTTAGCTGTTTCACACTTTCTATGTTTAATTCTAAACTGCAGCAAAAGGTTGTTGTGGAAACCAGACTGTGACATTCTTGGTTTAAAAACTGAAAACAAAGAAGCCCCTCACTTGTGTGAAACAGAAAGAAATTAGAGAGCTCTTATTTCCGATGGGGAGTTATTTATTTGAGGCACTAAGAAGAAAAGAAAAAGGCAGAGGAAACAGTCTGATGTGATTCTGAAAGGTCACTCCTGTCCTGTGAGTCGGCTTCATATGTTCACAACAGAAACCATTTCCCACAAGTGAACCATTTTTGAGTTATGAAAAAGTGGTGATTTTGTTTGTTAAAAATATAAATGAAGCGGTACTGTTAATTAATCTACAAGTTGGCACGTTGTGCAAATCGCAAATAAAAACAGAATACAATGACTTGCAAATCTTTTTCAACCCATATTCAACTGAATAGAATGCAAAGACAATATATTTAATGTTCGAACGGAGAAACTTTATTTTGTTTTGCAAATAACCATTAACTTAGAATTCAATGGCAGCAACACATTGCAAAAAAGTTGGCACAGGGACATATTTACCACTGTGTTACATCGCCTTTCCTTTTAACAACACTCAGTAAACGTTTGGGAACTGAGGAGACCAATTTTTGAAGCTTTTCAGGTGGAATTCTTCCCCATTCTTGCTTGATGTACAGCTTAAGTTGTTCAACAGTCCGGGGTCTCCGTTGTCGTATTTTACGTTTCATAATGCGCCACACATTTTCAATGGGGGACAGGTCTGGACTGCAGGCAGGCCAGGGGAGGACCCGCACTCTTTTGCTACGAAGCCACGCTGTTGTAACACGTGCAGAATGTGGCTTGGCATTGTCTTGCTGAAATAAGCTGGGGCGTCCATGAAAAAGACGTCGCTTGGATGGCAGCATATGTTGCTCCAAAACCTGTATGTACCTTTCAGCATTAATGGTGCCTTCACAGATGTGTAAGTTACCCATGCCTTGGGCACTAATGCACCCCCATACCATCACAGATGCTGGCTTTTGAACTTTGCGCCTATAACAGTCCTGATGGTTCTTTTCCTCTTTGGTCCGTAAGACACGACGTCCACAGTTTCCAAAGACAATTTGAAATGTGGACTCATCAGACCACAGAACACTTTTCCACTTTGCATCAGTCCATCTCAGATGAGCTCGGGCCCAGCAAAGCCGGCGGCGTTTCTGGATCTTGTTGATGAATGGCTTTTGCTTTGCATAGTAGAGCTTTAACTTGCACTTACAGATGTAGCGACGAACTGTAGTTACTGACAGTGGTTTTCTGAAGTATTCCTGAGCCCATGTGGTGATATCTTTTACACACTGATGTCGGTTTTTGATGCAGTACCGCCTGAGGGATCGAAGGTCACGGGCATTCAATGTTGGTTTTCGGCCTTGCCCCTTACGTGTAGTGATTTCTCCAGATTCTCTGAACCTTTTGATGATATTACGGACCGTAGATGGTGAAATTCCTAAATTCCTTGCAATAGCTCGTTGAGAAAAGTTGTTCTTGAACTGTTCGACAATTTGCCCACGCATTTGTTCACAGAGTGGTGACCCTCGCCCCATCCTTCTATGTGGATGACTGAGCATGTCAAGGAAGCTGCTTTTATACCCAATCATGGCACCCACCTGTTCCCAATTTGCATGTTCACCTGTGGGATATTCCAAATAAGTGTTTGATGAGCATTCCTCAAATTTCTCTGTCTTCTTTGTCACTTGTGCCAGCTTTTTTGAAACATGTTGCAGGCATCAAATTCCAAATGAGCTAATAATTGCAAAAAATAACAAAGTTTACCAGTTCGAACGTTAAGTATGTGGTCTTTGCAGTGTGTTCAATTGAATATAGGTTGAAAAAGATTTGCAAGTCATTGTATTCTGTTTTTATTTGCGATTTCCACAACGTGCCAACTTTTCTGGTTTTGGGCTTGTACAACAGACGACCGTTTCTCCACACCACAGGAATCTGTAAACACAGGGACTGCTGTAGCTCAGTAGTCTCATGGTCCTGAAGCTGCAGGTTTGAGTCCAGGTTGTGTCAGGATGGACATCTGGTGTAAAGCAATTGCCAAATCTTTTTAGTGAATTCACCGGCTGTGACCCTTGCAGAAGAGTCAATAAATTAGCACTAAATTATGATAAAACACAATTTGTAATATTTAGTAAAAAGAAAATAAAAAATAATTTCAAACTCATGATAAACAGTATTGAAATAGAACGAGTTTATGAAATCAGATTTTTAGGGGTGATACTTGATTACAAATTGCATTGGAAGGCTCATATTGATCATGTTAAGGCCAAAATGTCAAAAACTATTGCAATACTGAATAAAACAAAACATCTCCTAAATAAGAAATCACTTTACCTGTTATACTGTTGTTTCATACTTCCAGACATTAATTATTGGGTTGAGATATGGGGAAACTCGTATAAAACCAACACAAAACCAGTTTACATGCTCCAGAAGAAAGCTATCCGAATTATAACTGCATCTGATTACTTTCATCCAATGAGATATTTCTTACATTGCATATTTTAAAATTGTACGACTTAGTAGAACTCAGAACAGCACTGATTATGTACAAAGCCTACAATAAACTCCTTCCAAGCTGTATACAAAAGTGGTTCAAAACTAAAGAGAAAAACTATGATTTACGAGAGAAGGGTTTATTTGAAAAACCAAAGGTTAGGACAAATATTAAAAACAACTGTACTTCAGCTAGGGATTCAGGTGTGGAATAGTTGTAGTAAGGAGTTTCAACTGTGTTTTTCAATCTTTAAATAAAAAAAACATATGAAAATCATTTACTAAACAAATATAATAGGACTTGAGTGTTTTTTTTCTGCCTTTCTTATTTTGTGTTCTGTATTTTTATGAGCTTGTTTAGCTGGAATTTGTTGATATGTTTGAAAAAAACTAATATGCAGGATAATATTCTGCTATTTTGATTTTGATGTATAACAAAGTGAAGGTGTAAAAAGCTTGTGCTTTTGCCTACAATTTTTTTTGGTCCACAATTTGTGTATCTTTTGGGTTGTTCATTATTTTTACGATTCTGGTTTGGTTCAGAATCTGTATGTAAGTTTAGGGACAGGACTAGATAAGCCATTGCTTTTTCCTGTTCCCTTTTTGAACATTTTGCTTTGTTTCCAGAATATTTTGGTGGAAATATTTACATTTTTATTTGTTTATGGTATTGTTAAAAAATTTTAACTGATCAAAATGAAATAAAATCTAACAACAATCTAACAACAATAAAGGTTCACACTTTACACAATTAAATGCACAGCACAGTCTGAGTCGTAGAATGAAAGTTGTACAAAGCTCGGCTGAAGACATGTTTAAGTACTTTGTATGTTTAAGTTGTTTTTTTAGAAAAGGGTTATCAAGTAGCCAAAGCTTACAAATTCCTGACACAATTCAATGAATCTGCTCGGTGTTCTGCTTGGTTTGCCGTTTTCCCACCAAGGACACTGAGCGTCCTGCCAAGCACGCAGGGTCAGGACCTCTCCCTGGTCTCTACTACATCTGCAGGACACAAAATCAGATTGTTTGACTCGGCCATCATTTACATAGGTGATGAAGAATGAATAATCATCTCATTCTTTAGACACATGATGGATGACCACTGCACTCCATAAAAATATTAAAAGCCAAACTTCTTAGTTTCTATGTCAAAATGAATAAATGGGCGTAAAAAAAGGCATTAGAAGATGGGTTTGATTGATTTGATGCATAGAAAAAGCTCAGATAAAGTATTACTTGATTGCCCTTGAATAACATTCCTGTCAGTCAAAGAGGACGCAGCCTCGAGTGTCTTAATTAACAGTGAACCACATGGTAGTGAACCAAAGCCCGAGCTCTCAATAGCAAAGAGAGAAACAACAAAAGGCTGAATTAGCAGCCACAGGGCTTTTTCAGCGCTCACAGAAAGGTCACTGTGGATTTAAAATACAGTATTGAGTTTCTCGCTCATTACCAGTCACTTATCTATTGTATGAACTCTCTAATGCATCGGTTGCTGATATCTCCTTGGAATATCTGGAATATCTTTTTTTTTTTAATATCTTTTGCGAGCCTCTCAAAAAAAAAACATTGTGGTGAAAATATAAATGTCTACAACTTTTGAAGCAGTATACAGAAAGTTAGAATAATTAGTTTGCAACAACTTTATCCCAGTTCCCACGTAATTTTTTAAACCATGTTTTCCAGATATGCTCTGCATGAGTGAGGAGACGAGGTCATAAAACCACTAAAAGAAGTTGCATTCTTAAAAGAACATATGCATATATCACCCACTGTCTTCCGTGCTAGAATTACATATGAAGACCAGACCAACAGTATTAGGTTGAGAAATGTTTGTTTTGGTCAGATATAGATGCACCGATACCAGATTTTTGAAAACCGAGTAAAAGTACAAGTACTTACATTAAAGTACTTGCCGATACCAAGTACCGATACAAGTACTAATTAATATTTTTAAAAATCATTCTAATTAACTTAAACTGTTTATTTTCATTAGACACTTCAAACATAAATAAACAAAGTACATTACTATTGGTAATCTGTAAAGTATGTCCAAACTTGTACAAAAAAATAAAATGTTTTACATTTGAACTCTTACATAGTCAATGAAATGAAATGAAACTGGTATCGGGTCCTGTAGTATCGGAGCCCTTTTATGAGTACAAGTACGAGTAAACGCACATGGTATCGGACCGATACCCGATACTGGTATCGGTATCGGTGCATCCCTAGAAAATACAGTACATATTTTGCACACTCTTGTGATACTGTGAGAAGTTATGATCAGAGTAAGTGTTGAAATACAGGTAATCTTAAGTGCTGCTGCATTACATTGTAGGGTAACGCTTTAAGTACACAAAATTTGCTTAACTACTAGGGAACACCAAGGAACAAATCAGGAGTTAATGGGTGGTTAACCAGTAGGGAACACACAGCCAAGCCTTATAATAATAATAATAATAATAATGTCTTTTCCTGTCATCTGCGTATGTTCCCATACACAGACGAAATTCGTCTCTGCATTTAACCCAACCACCTACCAGGTGGTGCAGTGAGCAGCCCGAAAGCGCCCGGGGAGCTGGAGAAATAGGTGTGCACTCATAGACACCCCAAGCTGGGTAGTGGCCGGGACGCGAACCCGCAACCTTCGGATCCGTAGTCAAAAGCCCTGCCACTAGACCATCTTGGCTCCTTCTATTAAAGGACTACTGGATTGTTACCACATAAACAGAGGAGAAATTCTCCAAGTGGGTCCTGAATAAACCCTGCACCAGTGAGGTCACACATAGATATAATAAACACTAGATAAGCTGAGGCGGAGTCTCCGGCGTCGTCACGTGGCAGCCATCTTGCGACAGACAGCAACATTAGCTGCAGCTGTTGAAACTGAATGGAGGTGAGGGGTTTACACAAACAAAAATACTCTTAACTCGCTGTAATCTTGACGGATTTACAAACGGTTTATCTTTTTAAAAACGTTATTAACGTGGCTATGATTTCTTTGGTAGTCAGACAGCACTTTTGTCTTTTTTAAAACGTTTTATTCATGTTTTGGGTGTCACACTCATCGAGAATCTAGAATCTGTTTTTATTACACCAATAACTATTTTATTACAAACTACTGTAAATGACTATCTTGATCATGATTGTATTTATTAGCATACTATTAACAAGAGCCTTTGATTAAGGGCTAGCTAGTACAGTATTCCAAATATTTCCCCAGCATTCTTAGATCACTAGGAGCTCTTTGTTTTTAACTGAACTAAAGCTGCACATGATTTCCAAGCGGTTTGGTATGTTCAACACTAATTACTGCTTTGTGTTTTACAGAAATACTCTTTGACAAGATGCCTGACTTTTGTGCAGCCTATGGATGCTCCAATAGGCGTAACATCAAAACAAGAAACCTTGGGATCACATTTCACAAGTAAGACTCTGTGACAGTATTATTACTTTAATTAGAATAATCATAGTTATATTTTGGATCAGTGCACATTATTGGTCATGCTACACACCAAAATGTGAGATAATATTATTGACATAATATTATACATAATATATATTTACATAATAATGACATAATATATATTTACAGCACTTTGGTTGACCTTGTTGTTGTTTTAAGTGCTCTATAAATAAAATGGTATGGTATGGTATACGGCTTGTAAAAGTATCTTTATATAAATTATGATGTATGATTTAGTGTTTCTTTTGGACACAATTTTTAATAGCTGTTTTATTGTACCAAAAGTAAATGCAAGCACACCAAAAGTATGATATATGTGTATAATTGTCATTACTATAATTCAAAGGTAAAGAAAGGAAGTGTGGAAAATAATGACCATCTTCTTCATGTTTTTAAGGTTTCCCAAAACCAGAGAGAGGAGGCGGCAGTGGGAAGTTGCCCTGAGAAGAGAGGGTTTTGTTGCCCTGGACAGGACACTGCTCTGCAGTGATCACTTCAGTTCTGAGGACTTCGATCGGACAGGGCAGACTGTTAGATTAAAAGATAGTGTTGTTCCAACACTTTTCAATTTTCCATCGCATCTTCAAAAGGTATGTATCATCGACCTACAAGATTTCAAGATGTATAAGATTGATATGTCTATAAACTACTGTATATATAAATATGTGGTTAAATGTCACAGTTTAGTATTTCTTTCTGCAAATTTAGCAATAAACAATGTGTTGTTCTTTACATAGCACATTTTAGACACTCTACTTTTGTTTATTTTAGCTTGTAAAAACAAGAGGCTCAAACACCTCTAGAAGAATAGAAGACAACCTGGCAATGGACCTGTCTCAGGATAAAGCTCAGTCTGATGTTGTGAGTATTAATTGATTCACACAATTGATAAGTGAATAATTATTTTTTTTTAAACTGTTAAATTCCACATTAATATTATTTATATATTTGTATATTTTTGCAAAGCAACTGGAAGCCACTGCAAAGAGGCGAAAGTGCTGCAAGCGGCAGGCCACTGACCACCCGTATTCACTGCCTCCTTGCCCCAAGGCTATATATGCCAAACTTAATGAAGCCTCAGCTAGAGTGAGGAAATTGCAGAGGGAGAAATCGAATGCCTTGGCAAGAGAAAGGAGGGCCAAGAAAAGCATGCTGTCTCTTCTAGAGGAACTGAAGGAGAAAAATCTCATCAATGAAGAGCTAAAAGACAAGCTTGAATGCTACTCGGGTAAATTAAAAATATTACATTGAATACATAGTATATAGGGTATTTTATGTTCTTTGGTGAAATGACACCCACTAAATCACTCTTAACTGTTTTTCAGATCTTCCAGTTCAACTGTTGTCGAGGCAGGGCAGCAAGTACACCAAGGCCCAGAGAGAGTTTGCCCTTACGCTCCATTTGCATGGGCCAAAGGCATATCACTATCTGAGAGACACTCTGCATATTTGCCTCCCACATCCGAGATCATTGCAAAGGTATTCTTCATTATGTTTGACTGTAAACTAAATCACTTGGAGAAACTTAAGCGCTACATATTGTGTTACCATGAATTGTAGAACTTGCTGAAAAAGGCTTACATTTTTAACTTTTTAGTGCAATGGCATCTATTTTTGGGATGCCAAGTGTTTTCAGTAGGGATGCTTAGTGTTTAAATGATTGTATGGTTAAATTTTTACTTTTTTATTTTACTAAGGTGGCTGAGCTCTGTTGATGCCAAACCTGGTCTAAATAAAATGATGTTGGACATGCTGGAGCAACGTCGCAAAGCAGATGAGGCCAAATACGGATGTGTCTCTTTGATGCTGGATGCCATGGCCATCAAAAAGCATGTTCAATATGATCCTCAGACACAAACAATGTCTGGATTTGTGGACATGGGAGATCGGATAAATGAAGCTGACATTGCCTCTGAGGCTCTGGTGTTCATGGTGGTTGGGCTTCAAGGTTATTGGAAAGCTCCGATTGCATATTATCTGACCAAGTCCCTAACACCAGAGACACAGAAAGTGTTGGTAGAGCATGCATTAGAAGAGCTTCATCATCGCCAGATATTTAAGGATGCCCAATGTGCCTTACTGCATATGCCATTCTATAACAACATGAACTACTACCTCATGCATATACTGTGTACATTAACTGATATGCTGCTTTGCCACTTTGCAAATGTCAATGCTAGAACCTTTAGTTTATTTTATAGTTATACTTTTTATACTTTTTTACTTTTTGTACTAGTATGCAAAAACTCAGAACAGTATTATGTTCATTAAATGTTTAGTGCTTTAGTTTTTAGAGTTGGTGTAAATTTTCATACTCTTATACCACTATGCAAAAACTCAGGACAGTGTTAAAGTTTTACTATTTTATGCTTATGTCTATTATTATATGTTTCAGTGTTTTAATGTTTAAATAGTTACTGTTGCACCGAGGGAGTGAGAGTCTTGTCACACTATCAGATGTCACACTATCAGATGTTTATTTTTGTTTATTTGTTTGTTTATTTATATTTCTCAATTATTAAATCTTTTCATGTATCTAAAAAGAATAAACTACACATATTGACCAAGGTTGGTGTAATAATGTATTTAATATTACATAATATTTAAATGTGTAGGGAAAAAAATTGGCATAAATTAATTTCATATCACCAATAATAATACTATTTATGATGAAATAGTATTAAATATTTATTAGCATTGTAACATATGTCAGTTAATTTCGCTGGAAATAAACATGTATACAACATTGCCAAAGAAGCTGACAGAGAACAAAATGCTGACAGTCAACAAGATCCTGAAGGTCATGACACTGTCTGTCTAACAGATGGTACCACAGAAGGCACGGATGACTCCCCAACCGAGAGCACAAGCCCGGTAAGTGAACCTTCAAATACAGGTGAGGTAGAAGAGACACAACAGTTGGACCCAACCCTGGCTCAACAAGAGCACCTCCCCTGCGAGCTGAAACATTCAGCACTCACTGAACACTACCTGCCTCAGGTAGAACAAGGTGTAGAGATCCAAGGATCCCACACCGAAGATGCTGGATGTAGTATACTGAGTTAGTTCAGTTAGGTTTTCGTTGGATTTACCCCCCCCCAGACCACCAGAGGGCAGTGGTGTCAAGCGTATAAGCTAGGACTGAATGAGCTAGCGCCTGCCAGTGTGTACGTTGTGTTCAAGACTAAATAAACAAGTTAAAGACAACTTATGAGAGTGATTACTTCTTAGAAGTGAAAATATCACACTGACAGTCCGTAAAATGACAGTCGACGAGACGTTGACAGTCAATAGGACATTGTCTTTACGGATTGCGAGGACCCCTCATCAGACGAAGGGGGGAGACACTCGCACACCAACAACTGTGCCCCGTCGCAGTCTGAACAATCAGACACACCTGCGGCTGCGCCGACAGTTGTGACACACCTGAATTACATAGAGAGAGGTAAACGAGAGAAGAAACAATGGCCGAAACCTATAAGGTTCCTGTGTACGGTTCCCAATAAGCTGCGCAAACATCTTAGACTAAACCAAGGCATCCTAACTCGTGCCCATGGACGGACGTCCTCACCTGTGTGCGTGGTCCCCCATGACCACAGGGGGGTGATGTTAGGTCATGCCCATGACAAGGACAAAGATTTCAATTACTCCACAAAATACAAAGATCTCGCAAACTCACAGACTTCTTAGGAAATTAAGGTCGTCCAAGCACAAGATAGTAAATAATCTAAACAGTTTAAACTATATTAGTTGGGAAAAGAAACCATTCCAACTAGAACTTAGAAACGCTAAGTCTAAAACCCACAATGAAAAAACTAACCTTAACAACCGTTTAAATCTGCAGGAG
>JBBPBX010050350.1:9409-25016 GCA_038048925.1 Garcialebias charrua
AATGTTTGGGAAACCCCTCGAATAGAATTATTCGAGTAGGCTAAATTTGAAAAGTTGTGAGATTAGTGTAGTTCATGGTACCTAAAGTAGCTTTAAACTACATTGACTCTTCATCGATTGAGGTTTAGACAAATAAACTGCATGTTGGCATAGTTAAATCCATTGTAGTCTTTAACTAACATTAATACAAAACCTCTTTTGGCTGGGAGTGTTCAGAAAACAATACTAAACTTCAACAACACCAAAAGTAGTGATTAAGCAACTAGAAAACAACGTGTCACTGTTTCAACTCACTCTGGTCGTCAGATTCCAACATGTAACACACAGAAACAAACAGGTCTTAGCTTTATAACCAATGTCAAATTAAATCCTGCGGATTTAAACGGTCAAGGCAGCTTATCAGAGTTGTGGCCGCAAGGTTGTTGGTGCCTGTCGTGGTGGCAACCCTCGAACCCGGTGGTGGACACCGGCGGTGAGGGATGCTGTCATGCTGAAGAAGGAGTCCTATTGGGCCTTTTTGGCCTGTGGGACCCCGGAAGCAGCAGATAGGTACCGACAGTCCAAGCGGCATGCGGCTCGGGTGGTTGCTGAGGCAAAAACTCGGGCGTGGGAGGAGTTCGGAGAGGCCATGGAGAATGACTTCCGTACGGCTTCGAGGCGATTCTGGTCCACCATCCGGCGTCTCAGGGGGAAGCGGTATGCGACCAACACCATTTATGGTGGGGATGGCGTGCTGTTGACCTCAACTCGGGATGTTGTGAGTCGGTGGGCGGAATACTTCGAAGACCTCCTCAATCCTACTGGCACGTCTTCCACTGAGGAAGCGGAGCCTGGGGACTTTGGGTCGGGTTCTCTCGATCTCTGGTGCTGAGGTCACCGAGGTGGTTAAAAAGCTCTGCGGTGGCAGGGCTCCAGGGGTGGATGAGATTCGCCCGGAGTTCCTTAGGGCTCTGGATGTTGTGGGGTTGTGTTGGCTTACGCGACTCTGCAATATCGCGTGGACATCGGGGGCAGTTCCCTTGGATTGGCAGACTGGGGTGGTGGTTCCCCTATTCAAAAAGGGGGACCGTAGGGTGTGTTCCAACTATAGGGGGATCACACTCTTAAGCCTCCCTGGTAAGGTCTATTCAGGGGTTCTGGAGAGGAGGGTCCGTCGGATAGTCGAACCTCGGATTCAGGAGGAGCAGTGTGGTTTTCGTGCTGGTCGTGGAACACTGGACCAGCTCTACACCCTCAGCAGGGTCCTGGAGGGCGCGTGGGAGTTTGCCCAACCAGTTTACATGTGCTTTGTGGACTTGGAAAAGGCATTCGACCGCGTCCCTCGGGGGGTTCTGTGGGGGGTACTCCGGGAGTATGGGGTACCAGGCCCATTGATATGGGCTGTTAGGTCCCTGTACGACCGGTGTCAGAGCTTGGTCCGCATTGCCGGCAGTAAGTCAGGCTCGTTTCCAGTGAGAGTTGGACTCCGCCAAGGTTGCCCTTTGTCACCGATTCTGTTCATAACTTTTATGGACAGAATTTCTAGGCGCAGCCAAGGTGTTGAGAGGATCCGTTTTGGTGGCCTTAGAATCGCTTCTCTGTTTTTTGCAGATGATGTGGTCCTATTGGCTTCATCAGATCGTGATCTACAGCTTTCGCTGGAGCGGTTTGCAGCCGAGTGTGATGCGGCCGGGATGAGGATCAGTTCCTCCAAATCCGAGGCCATGGTCTTGAGCCGGAAAAGGGTAGCATGCCCTCTCCGGGTCGGGGAGGAGGTCCTGCCCCAAGTGGAGGAGTTTAAGTATCTCGGGGTCTTGTTCACGAATGAGGGAAAACTGGAGCGTGAGATCGATAGGCGGATAGGTGCAGCATCCGCAGTGAAGCGGGCGCTGTACCGGTCTGTCGTGGTGAAGAGAGAGCTGAGTCGAAAGGCAAAGCTCTCAATTTACCGATCAATCTACGTTCCCACCCTCATCTATGGTCATGAGCTTTGGGTTGTGACCGAAAGAACGAGATCTCGGATACAAGCGGCTGAAATGAGTTTTCTCCGCAGGGTGTCTGGACTCTCCCTTAGAGATAGGGTGAGAAGCTCAGTCATCCGGGAGGGACTCGGAGTAGAGCCGCTGCTTCTCCACATCGAGAGGAGCCAGTTGAGGTGGCTCGGGCATCTGGTTAGGATGCCTCCTGGACGCCTCCCTGGTGAGGTGTTCCGGGCATGTCCCACTGGGAGGAGACCCAGAGGAAGACCCAGGACACGCTGGAGGGACTATGTTTCTCGGCTGGCCTGGGAACGCCTTGGGATTCCCCCAGAGGAGCTGCTCCAAGTGGCTGGGGAGAGGGAAGTCTGGGCCTCCCTACTTAGGCTGCTACCCCCGCGACCCGACCCCGGATAAGCGGACGAAAATGGATGGATGGATGGATGGATGGATGGATTTAAACCGTTGTTAAGGTTAGTTTTTTGTTGTGGGTTTTTTAGACTTAGCGTTTCTAAGTTCTAGTTGGAGAAGTTTCTTTTAGCAACTAATATAGTTTAAACTGTTTACCGTATTCACCGGAGGAAAATACGCTCCGGTGTTTAAGACGCTTTGTCCAATTATTAACAATAAACAAGAAAAAAACGTACACAATACGCCCCGGTGTTTAATACGCGTCATCACCACGCGACGCGTCAGCGCCTCATTTGCCCTAATCAAGATGGCGGCGACAGAAGCAAGCGAGTACGAAGATCTTCACAAGGAAACACGGTAAAACAATTATTTCTTTGCGAGAAAATAAATATTTCTTAGCTGACTTCATAGCAGACGGGCTCCTGAGCTTAACGAAATGTTCAAATCAGCTGGATTTTAAAAAAAAAAGTTCGCTGAATTTTAGGCAGGCGCCAGGCGGGTCAAACCGGACGCTTTCTTTCTTTAAATTTAGCTAAATAAACGCTTAAAAAATATATTTCTGAGCTGACTTAATAGTAGACGTATTCCTGAGTTTAACGAAATGTTCAAATCAGCTGGAAATCAGCTGGATTAAAAAAAAAAGTTTGCTGACTTTTATGCAGGCGCCAGGCGGGTCAAACCGGACGCTTTGTTTCTTTAAATTTAGCTAAATAAACACTTAAAAATATATTTCTTACCTCACTATAGCAGACGGGCTCCTGAGCTGAACCAAATGTGAAATCAGCTGGATTTAAAAATCCGCGGTGTGGTTTATGAGTGGTATCTTGCAAACAAAAACAGCTACATCCACAGCAGGGAGCGGGCAGCGACAGTCATCAGTCCGACTAAAGGAGGCTTTTTTCGGACACAGCAAGTAGAAACTTCTGGAAGTGGCCCCTCTTCCTCTTCACTCTCTGAGTCCTCTGCTGGCTGCTGCCTACAGCGCCTCTATAGCGGCCGAAACTGGTACTGCACCATTTTCGCCAAAAATGAAAAACGAAGAATCAGAGCGAAAAATGAGTCTAAAAATATGGGAAAAAATCCATAAATAATACTCTTCGGTGTTTAATACGCTGGACATTCAAATGAGCAAAAATACTGCGTATTATAGACCGGTTTTTACGGTAGTTTAAGTTTATCTTATGCTTGGACGACCTTATTTTCCCATGAAGTCTGTGAGCTTGTGAGATCTTTGTCTTCTGTGGAGTAATTGAACACCTTGTAAGGTTTGATCTGATTTCGATGTACCTATTTAACAATCTGCTCTTTTCGGCATTTGCTGATTTTGATTTCGTAGACAATTATGGACACTTTGTCTGTTATCAAATGAGGTCCAGTCCACCTGTGCATTAATTTGCAGGTGAGAGTTCCGGTCCTGGACTCTCCTTTACCGGTTGTGGGCGCGAACGTATAGTACCAGACTCTGTCTCCCACTTGGAGTTTCTCGTGAGAGGCCTTTTGGTCATAGTATGCC
This sequence comes from Garcialebias charrua, assembly GCA_038048925.1. Lineage (NCBI taxonomy): Eukaryota > Metazoa > Chordata > Actinopteri > Cyprinodontiformes > Rivulidae > Garcialebias > Garcialebias charrua. The sequence goes on from JBBPBX010050350.1 coordinate 13,289, forward strand.
TTGCGTCCTTCAGCTGATTTTTCCAGGTTTTTCTGGGCAAAAGTGTTTCTGAGGTTTTTATTCAAGTCTTTCATGTATTGTTGTGTGGTGTAAGCTGTCGCCATGGCGGTGTCGACTGGTTGGTACAACAGGTATAGAGGGAGCTTAGAAGCTCGAAGTGGACTTATTGCCAGCATGCTATGAGTCATTAGCTGATGACGTGGTCTTTAGCGTTTGACCCGCGTTCATCCAGCTCTTACGAGAAACATAGTTCAATTTCTCCAGCAGACTGCGGAAGAAGCAGGTTTTTGAAGAGGGCTTGACCTCCTGATTTTTGGTTCTTCTGATTGGTTCGTTCGACCAGTAGGGGGAAGTTACTTGAAATTATCATAGTTCAAGGAGAAGGTCAGAAGTAATCAGAAACAGAAATAATTGTTTAGAGAGAAAGACAGAATATAGTCGCCAGTTAAGTGATTACCTGATTAATCTGATTCTAACTTCTAAACAAATCTGAAAAGTTCAACTTGACATATTTTTCAACTTTAGACAAAGTTCTTTGACTAAGACATATTGAAAAAAATATACCAGCATAGTAATGATCGTTCACATATTGAAGAATACTGTAACACTATTCATACAAATAACACAAGGTTATGCATTGATTATATTTGAAGTAGCACAAAGTAAAAGAACAAGAGAGTCTCTTGTGATTTAATTTGTCTTGATTCAAATTAATAAAATAAAACGGTGTTAATGTGTTTCACTGAGAGTTTCAATGAAAAGGTGTTTCAATACAGTTTCCAGAGAGATGAAGGTGTATAATTACAGGTAATTCGCTGATTAGCTTGTAAGTTTTGCCGCGTTTAGCGCCATTGTTTTTTAGCATGAGCGGTGACGTCACCTAAAGCTCAAGATTCAGTTGTCATCTGATTGGTTGCCCCGTATGTCAATCAAGTGACAGGACGTTTTATAAGCTAAAGTTCAAGATTCAGTTGTCATCTGATTGACTGCCCTGTATGTCAATCAAGTGACGGGATGTTTGATAGGCTGACAATTTTTTAATGTCACGCTGTGATCTACTAGCAGTGCCTCCGTGATCGACCAGTAGATCGCAATCGACGTAATGAGCACCCCTGCTCTAGAGCCTGTCTTGTGTGGGATTTCTCCTTCTGTCTGGCTCTCGAGTTAGTGGGGACGCTGTCTGCTCTGTGATACAAAGTCCTGACGTCTCTTAACTTGTGCTCCAAAGGGTGATGGGAGTCAAACTGCAAATACTGGTCTGTGTGGGTGGGTTTGCGGTACACCTCAGTTTGAAAATATCCTCTATCAGAAACTGAGATCTCACAGTCCAAAAAAGCCAACCTGCCATTTCTTACATCTTCTTGTGTGAACTCGATATATTTATCCACAACGTTGATGTGATCAGTAAAATGTTAGACTTCCTGAGATTTAATTTTAACCCAGGTGTCATCAACATACCTGAACCAATGACTTAGGGGTGTCCTTGAAAAGGACGTCAAGGCTTACTTTTCTACCTCCTCCATGTACAGGTTGGCAACAATAGGAGAAACTGGAGACCCCATAGAACACCCATGTTTCTGCCTATAATATTGCTTCCCATATGTGAAGTAGGTTGACTGCAGGCACAGTTTCAAGAGTTGACACAGGTGTTCTGTGGAAAGCGTGGTCCTGCTGCTCAGAGTGGTTGATTTTAACCTTAAACAGACCACCTCTACTGCCTCATCAACAGGAATGCACGTAAAGATTGATGTGACATCAAAATAGACCATTGTTTCATGTCTCCATGATGACATCCCTCACCTTATCCACAAAGTCCATGGTATTCTGTATGTGGTTTTCTGAGCTGCCAACTAAAGGGATGAGTACAGGCGCCAGATATTTGGAAACAATGTAAGTGACCGAGTTAATCATGCTAACAATTGGTCTTAAAGGTACACCTTGTTTGTGGATTTTGGGTAAACATACAGACTAGGCGTGGTCCCCTGGGTACAGTCTGTACAGAATACCTTCAATAGCCTTGTCCTGCTCCAAATCGTCAGGCAATCTATCAACTTCTTCTTGTAACCACTTCCCGGATCTCTTTTCAGCGGTTCATAAGTGGTTAAGTCACTAAGGAGTGTCATGATTTTTCTGGTTCAAAATCACTGTGCACCTTCCTTTGTCTGCTGGGAGAATGATGATGTTTTTGTCCTTGCTAAGAGTGGTGAGTGCATCCTTCTCTTCTCTACTGTTATTGGAAGGTGGTGGTTCGGCATTACTGACGCAGGCTAAAACTTTTATTCTGAGTTGTTCTGCTTCAAATTCTTTAATTTTGTTGTTACGGATGGCTGACTCAGTGGCTGTGATCATACCTACCAGCGGAATTCTAGTTGGTGCAACTGCAAAGTTCAGTCCCCTGGCAAGAATCTCTGTCTCAAGTTGGCTGAGCTGTCTGTCAGATAAATTTTTCACCCACTTTTTTGTATCCCTGGCATGTAACTGTGTACCGGAGTGTTGTCTTACACTGGGTGTGTTGTTATTGGAATTGTGATGGTGTTGACAAGTTATTAGTAAGTTTAACTTGTTTTGTTGTTGAGTCTTGGACTTGACATGCTGTGCTAAGTGTGCCTGATCTGTAAAGTCCATCACGTTCTGAAGTGTGGTCTGATCTAGGCACTTTGTTAGTTTTTGTTTAATGTGCTCTTCTTTGGCCTTCAAAGCATCAATAGTAAAATTGGTCTGTCTCACCCGTTCATTCAGCAGCTGCGTCTGTGCCTTCTGAAGGATCTTACTCTCCCGGTGTCCACTGACCTAGGATTTCAGTTCCAGGCTCTTGGGAATGATGCCACTTGTCTGCATCTGAGGTTGAATTGCAAGTGGTTCCTGTAGTCTGCCCCCTTCCTTGCTGTTTTCTCAAACTCTCCAACAAGTATGAGGCAATCCTGGCCAAAGCGGTTCAAAATACTCTGATGCATGCTCAATAATCCAGGTAGAAAAATCTAGAAAAGTTAAGTCTGGTCCTCTGGACATTCAAAAAACAAAACAAAAAAGTAGAAACGTTTTGTTGTTCATCCAAAAGACTTGACATCACATTGAACACAGGGGCCCCACAAGGATGTGTGCTGAGCCCCCTTCTATTCACCCTGCTAACACACGACTGCACACCATCGTACAGCTCCAACCACTTCATCAAGTTTGCGGACGACACAACAGTGGTAGGTCTCATCAGCAACAACGATGAGACGGACTACAGGAACGAGGTGAGCCGCCTGGCCTTGTGGTGCGGACACAACAATCTCACTCTCAACGTGGAGAAGACAAAGGAGATTGTCGTGGACTTCAGGAAGAGGGATGCACAACATGCCCCTCTGACCATCAACAGCACCGCAGTGGAGAGAGTGGACAGCACCAAGTTCCTGGGAGTGCACGTCTCAAAGGACCTGTCCTGGAGCAGGAACACTGCAGCACTGGCGAAGAAGGCTCACCAGCGCCTCTACTTTCTCCGCAAGCTGAAAAGGGCTGGAGCTTCAACCTCCATCATGTGCACCTTCTACAGAGGTGCCATAGAAAGTGTCCTGACCAGCTGCATCACTGTGTGGTTTGGTGCATGCACTGCATCCTGCCGCAAGAGCCTCCAGCGCATCGTGAAAGCAGCTGAGAAGATCGTCGGCACCTCCTTGCCCTCACTGCAGGACTTACACAGCAAACGCCTCACTCGGAAAGCCCACCGCATGGCAGGTGATCCCACACACCCACTACACAGCCGCTTTAGACTGCTGCCATCAGGGAGGAGACTGAGGAGTCTCCAGGCTCGTACCAGCAGACTGAGAGACAGCTCTGTTCATCAGGCAGTCAGAATGCTAAACACTCTGCCTGCTCTGCCTCCCCTCCCATTTGAACTGCCTTAACACAAAAAACTTTCTCACACATTACCACTCAACACAAAGTTTTTAACACTGGACTCTGTGTCATCAAACGGGTTATTCACTAAACTCTCGGTCATGTGCTCATTCAGTTTGCACTACTTCTCATATTTGCACTAATGTTTGTATTACATTACTGCCTATAGTCATACTACTGTTTACATTCACTGTTTACATTTATTAATACTGTTTACATTTATTACTACTGTTTACATTTACACTACTTTTATCTACACTACTGCAGATACATATACAGCATTCTCTGACTAGCCTTATCTAAGGATGCCAAATGTGCCTTATGTGCCTCACTGCATATGCCACTTTGCCTCTATACCAACATCAACTACCTCATACATATACTGTGTACATTAACTTATATGCTGCTGTGCCACTCTTTGCAAATGTCAATGCTAGAACCTTCAGTTTATTTTATAGATATACTTTTTATACTTTTTATACTACTATGCAAAAACTCAGGACAGTATTACACTTTTATTATTTCATTTTATGCTTATGTTCATTGGGTGTTTGGTGTTTTAGGGGTGTTTGGTGTTTCAGTGTTGGTGTTAATTTTCATACTTTTATACTATTATGAAAAAACTCAGGACAGTGTTACACTTTTTTACTATTTTATGCTTATGTGTATTAAATGTTTTAGTGTTTAGTGTTTAGATGGTTACTGTTGCACCGAGGGACTGAGAGAAACGCAATTTCGGTCCTGTGTATGTCCTGTACATATTGCAGTTCTGACAATAAAGTTGACTTTGACTTCCTCAGTCTGAGATGCTGTATTCAGCTCATTCATATAATTCCTCAGTCTGAGATGCTGTATTCAGCTCTGTCATATAAATTTATATATTTATATGACTGAGCTGAATGGTATGGCAAGTGGCTTTAAACATCTGTAAGTTCCTGGCAAAAACCAATATAGACATGTTCCTGTTTTTAGTTTTCTAAATTGCCTTATCTTACTGTTTTTTCCCCTTTCTTTATTACTATTCCTCTTGATTGTCCTTTTGGTTGCAATTTTGTAGTTTGGTTCTGTAGGCGGGGTGCTTGGTTTTGTTAATGGGACGGGGTGCCCCACTTGTATTATGGTAGGGGAAACACTGTTTTCTATTTTTTAAAGAATTCTTGAGAAAATATGAGCAATTCATAGTTTGGGAACTTGTTGAAATTTGTCACAGATTTAAAAAAAATAATAATAATTTGAAGTGGGTGATGATACCAGTTGCATCTCATGGCCAATATGTAGAGGGACACCTCACCTCAGAAACAAACATCACTCCTATGTGTATGTTTGAAACGGTTAAGTCATCTGTTTTTTCTGAAAAATGTCAAGTTTAAAAAAGATTATTCAGTTTTAGCTCACAGACTTGTAATAAGATGTTATTCTGTACACCTGACCTCAGATATAGATATTACTTTGTTTGAATCTGTTAAAATAATATTTGTCTTTTTGTTGGAAACCAATGACATTTTACAAATATTCTGTATTAACTGTTAAACCCAATAATGAACTCAATAACCCAAGGCCTTTGTATGCATCTAAAATTGTTCCCAATACAGGTAGTCCCCGACTTACGAGCACTCTGACCTACGAGGTTCCGGACTTACGAGCTGGCGAATTTTTGGAAAAAACGCAAAAAATACCGAGTTTTTCTGTGTTTTTTCACCACAGTTCGTTAGCTAAACATGTGGACACACGTTTCCGATCATTTTTATGCACTCGTAAGCAGTTTTTCGATGAAAAACGAGTGTTTGTAGTCGCGCTAGCAAAACCGTTCCAACTTACGAGCGAAATTCCGGACTTACGAGACACGTGGCGGCCGTTCCAAGTTACGAATTTTCGCTTTACGAGCGCCTCGGAGGAACGGAACTCGATCGTAAGTCGGGGACTACCTGTAATGAACTCAATAACCCAAGGCCTTTGTATGCATCTAAAATTGTTTTAAAGAGGCTTTGTTCAACTGACCTCAGTTTTGGAAACATCCGCACTCGCCATGTTTGATATCTTCTCTTATCGAAAAAGAAGTACTTTTCTCAGCCTCGTTCCAATGGGAAGATGGTGCAATAAGGAGTCTTTGTCTATTCTAATGACCTTCCTTCTCCAGGAACACATTTATGGTCAACAGCACCCCTCTCGATCAAAACATTGAACGTTATTTGAATATTAAATTTTAGATATAATTTCTAATGTTTCATTCCATGCTTGAATATTAATGAGAAATGCGTGTTTTAAGTAATAATATTTAAGATACAATTTTGTCTTATTTAACTTTTAAAGGCAGATAAGGATTTCAGATTATTTAATAATCCTCTTTATACGAAACAAAGGCTCTAAGTTTCAGAAACGCCCTAAAGTATAATCATGACCGCTGATTGGGTTAGAGGTTGGAGGCCACGCCTTTGTCTTGAGAGGTGGACTAATCAGATCTGTTTTAACACAGCAAGTTAAGTTTTGTTTAGGACTTCAGAGCAGAGACTTGACTGAAGAAGTACCTTCTAAAAAGACGTCTCTAGAGAAACAAGAGATAAGAAAAATGGAACACAAAGATTTTTTAATTGTTAAAAGTTAATTTTTATTTAACGTTCAGGCAAGTTTTCAACCAAGATGACCGTTATGTTTTGTCAGCCACTGATGAGTTCCACAGCATCAAAACCTTATTTCTGCATCAGCACCAAGATAACATTTAGAACCACCAGGAAATCAGAACCAGTCAGATTTGCAGCGTAAATGACGTTGACCTACCCCACACCTAACAACCGAAACCAGACTGAGAAAAAGAATGCTGCCTTTCATCCGTAAGACAACTCGGAGATCTCCACTTCAGAGGTTGCTTAAATGGACTGGCTGTACGTTCTGTCTGGTATCCATTTGGAGGCTGTAAAGCAAAAGGAGCATCCGTCTCTTCAAAGCTGCTCGGACATCTCAGGAGGTCCTGACTTCTGAGATATCCTCCTGATATCGGCCAATCAACCTGCATGCTATCTCAAAAGCTGATTGATCTGCGTCCTGGTAGGATTCAGGTTTTTGTCTGTTTGCTGGTGACCTGACATCACAGTAGTGCAGATATTTGTGATTAGATGGACCTGATTTGTGTATAAATAAAGCTTCCTCTTCAAACAGGAAGTTGTATTTTGTTACATGGGTATGACATACTTTTGTAAAAAAAACATCCTCAGATAGAGACAATGGGTTTTTTTTTTTTTTACACATAACACAACAACATTAACATGGCTTAACAAAGTATAAAACACTATTGAACAGAGTGAAGTATAAGGTACAGCAAAGCCAAAATGTAATCAGTCAGAGTCAGAGAGAATTTATTGTCATTTGCACCGCATGTAGTACATGTGTTGAAAACGAGATTATGTACACAGGGTCCCAGTTACATCCAACAACAAATGCAAGAGAAAAACAATAATAACATCTAGGATTAACTAAGAGAGACATCAGCTAGTAATACACTAAGCCCTAATGTAGTAGAAAAACATCATTATAAACAGCAGCACGAACATGAGTCATTATGAGCAGATGGTCACAGATGAACGCAGCAACAAGAAACAGATCAGTATCAACATGATGTGACATTTTGCAGTGTTTATTCTTATTATTTATTTATTCATGAGTCTGACAGCCTCAGGGTAGAAGCTGTTCCTCAGTCTAGTGGTTAATGTCCCCATATGTGGACGCAGGGTCTCAGGAGATTAAAATTGGGAGAAGCACTCATGTTATGTTGGGGTAAAGAGACTGATTCATTAGATTAAATTCATTATTAGACAATTACAGTAATTTCCTAAACGTAGGTGGTGCCCAAAACAAGGTTATTTACATAATACATGCATATTTTATGATCTTATCTCATAACTGATCATCTATATAACTACACCCCATATGCCTACATACAATAATTATTTTAATAGTTACAGAAATAAATTTTACACTCCCGTGTGGACTTTCATGTGTGAGTTTAAACCTTTCTTCTGACTAAATCTTTTCCCACAAAGATCACAAGGAAACGGTTTGTCTCCAGTGTGGACTTTCATGTGTGTATGTAAATTTGTCTTCACAGTAAATCTTTGTCCACAAAATTCACAAGGAAAGGGTTTGTCTCCTGTGTGGGCTCTTATGTGTGCATTTAAATGTGTTTTCTGACTAAATCTATGTCCACAATAATCACAAGGAAATGGCTTCTCTCCTGTGTGAAATCTCACGTGTACGTTTAAAGTTGTCTTATTACTAAAGCTTTGTCCACAAAGTTCACAAATATACGGTTTTTCTCCTGTGTGAACTCTCATGTGTATGTTTAACTGTGTCTTATGACTACATCTTTGTCCACAAAGTTCACAAGGAAACGGTTTTTCCCCTGTGTGAACTCTCATGTGTGAGCTTAAACCCTCCTTCCATCTAAATCTTTGTCCACAGTGTTCACAAATAAACGGTTTGTCTCCTGTGTGGACTCTCATGTGTGAATCTAAAATGTTCTTCCGAGTAAATCTTTTTCCACAAAGTTCACAAGGAAATGGTTTGACTCCAGTGTGAACTGTCATGTGTCTTTTTAATTTTGATGGGCAAGTAAATATTTTACCACAGTCATCACAGCTTGGGTTGTCTCCAGTGTGGACTCTTATGTGTGCATTTAAACTTGACTTCTGACTAAATCTATGTCCACAAAAATCACAAGGAAATGGTTTGTCTCCAGTGTGAACCCTCATGTGTCTTTTTAAGATTGATTGGCAAGTAAATATTTTACCACAGTCATCACAGCTTATTGATTTGGGCCTTGGGACTTTTCTGCGTGACTCTACATTTTTCTTCTCTCCAACACATTTTTTATTAAGTTGACACCTTGAAAACTTTACTCCTGAATGACTTGTCATGTGTCTTTGAAGAGTCACATTACTGACATACTTCTTACCACACTCAGAGCAGCTCAAAGATTTCTTGACAGTTTTTACCTCTGATTCAAAAGCTCTGCTCTCTTTCCAGTCTTTCATACTGTCTTCACATTCTGATTCAGAGTCTGATGAGTTCTTTAGCAGAGAGTCAGGATTGGTCATTTCATCATCCTCTTTGTCCTCATTAACCTCAGTCTTTGAAGAGCTGGAACAGTCTTTGTGACTCTTTAAATCTGGGTCCCTGGTAAGTTTTTTATAATCCTTCTCACTCTTTAAAGGAACTGTAGTGACCAAAAACTTGATATCTGTCTCCTCCATATTGAGTTGGTCTCCTACCAGACTGATCCAAGGATCGTCTCTTCCTCTCTATGGTAAGAGGTTCTAGGTCCTGTTGGTCCACACCAGGCCTTCCATGTTAAGGAGCTGCTTCTTTTAATCAGCACCAAACAGACAGGAACCACTGAAACACATGTACATTAAGGACAATGTTACTTCAAAACACACACACACACACACATTATTTTACCCTCACAATCACCATCTTCTGTTTGCATATACATTGATAATACCAGCATATTACTACAAAAGAACACATTTTCAAGGCATCCATCCATCCATCCATTTTCTTCCGCTTATCCGGGGTCGGGTCGCGGGGGTAGCAGCCTAAGTAGGGAGGCCCAGACTTCCCTCTCCCCAGCCACTTGGAGCAGCTCCTCTGGGGGAATCCCAAGGCGTTCCCAGGCCAGCCGAGAAACATAGTCCCTCCAGCGTGTCCTGGGTCTTCCTCTGGGTCTCCTCCCGGTGGGACATGCCCGGAACACCTCACCAGGGAGGCGTCCAGGAGGCATCCTAACCAGATGCCCGAGCCACCTCAACTGGCTCCTCTCGATGTGGAGAAGCAGCGGCTCTACTCCGAGTCCCTCCCGGATGACTGAGCTTCTCACCCTATCTCTAAGGGAGAGTCCACACCCTGCGGAGAAAACTCATTTCAGCCGCTTGTATCCGAGATCTCGTTCTTTCGGTCATAACCCAAAGCTCATGACCATAGATGAGGGTGGGAACGTAGATCGATCGGTAAATTGAGAGCTTTGCCTTTTGACTCAGCTCTCTCTTCACCACGACAGACCGGTACAGCGGTCTGTCGTGGATTCAAGGCAGAATTTTAATTTTGTTATTCTGTTCTGAACAAAGGACCACTTGTGATAAAGTTTTGCTTTTAAATATCACCCTTTCAAATTAACAAAGTTACCTAACAGCTAAATCACCCTTCCAGAATCAACTTGCGCATTATGAAGTTTGATGTTATAAATTGCATGTTAGGGACTTTCTTGTTGCTAAAAAGTACAGGAACATTAAAAACCACATGATTGGTAATAATACAGGTAAACCACCTGTTATTGAGAAGGTAGCATTTATATTTCATATTTGGTCATTAAATGCATTTTACATTTTCGTCTGGTTCCAAATATCAACACTTTAGCTCATCCTAATCCCCCAAACCACTTTTTTTTTTTGTTTTAATACAGTGTATGATTTAAATTAGCGGATTTTTAAGATAAGGCCTGTCTAGGGCTGAAAACCAAACAGAGGTTATTTTCTGGTAACGATCGAACTACGTCGGTCGGTGTATGGAATTAAACATGACTCTTCTTTCGGTGTCGTTTCAGTATTGGCTGTAACTTGGCACGTGGTTTCAGCAGGCAGGCAGGTAAAACACAGACATATGACAAACAGACTACGTGTTTTAGGGCTGTGCGATATGACGATATATATCGTGGGGACGATAGAAACGTGTCTATCGTGCTACTTTCCTTCTATCGTCTCTATCGTGATAAATAAGAATAAAAAAATAACTGTCGCAAATAAGCTTCATATTGTGGTTTTGCGAGATGACGGCGCGGCTTTATGTTTGACGCACGCGCGGGTTTGCGACACATGCTTTACGTGGTTAAACTCGAGAGCAACAGAGACGCAGGCGCATGAAGCCGGTGTCTCAACCATAGATCTCAACAAGGAGAAAACAGCTGCACAGGCAGCCCAAGAAGAATAACTTTTACCAAAAAGAGGGGGAAGCTCACCTTGTTAGCTTCCATTATTTCGCTCCGCTGAAACTCGGAGACAAAATGGGTCCAGAGGACACGAACCCAGAGTCCAACCGAGTCCGAACTCGGGTCCAGTTAACCAATACAAAACAGACCAGAGACACAACAGAACCGCAATCAAACGCAACGTTTTCTCTTTTCTGTTTCTTGCTTTGTTTACTCAAACTTCAGAGCGGATTTCTTCTTCGTGAGTTTCATTAGCAGCTGTTGTTTTACCGCCACCTGCAGGAAAAATTTGGACCAAAGTAGAAAAGGAGTTGTTTGTTTGTTTGTTTGTTAGTTTATTCATTTTATAAAATGAAATACAACAATTAACGTATTCATAATAGAAAAAAATAAATAAAATGAAAGGTAGCAGATGAAGAATAAATCTTATTAAATCTGCTCCTTATTCATCTAATAACAGTTCAAACAATATTTTCTATAATAACAAAATAAGTAAATAACTCAGTCAATTTTCAATTCACATATATCACACATTAAATTAGATTCATTTATATTTTTTTAGCAATTCATTTTTTACCAGTTTCTTAAATACAAGGAATGATTTGGCTTCCTTAACATTTGTCATTAAGTCATTCCATAATCGTACTCCTTGAATTAAGGTAGATCTTAGGTAGATCTAGTTTCTACTTTGGTCCAAATTTCCTTGTTCTTTTTGTTCACATTCTTATAAATGTAACTATCTGTAGTAAAATAATAAAATAAAAAAACTTTGGTCCAAATTTTTGCTGTACACACACACACACACACATCGTGTTGTATATATCGTGATATATATCGTTATCGTGATATAAAAAAGTCCATATCGTGATATATGAT
>JBBPBX010050351.1:8646-25015 GCA_038048925.1 Garcialebias charrua
TTTAAACCTTTATTTATACTGGTGGTCTCACTGAGTCACGAAAACCCATCCCCTACAAAGACATTTATTAGACAGCTATGTGAGCACCCGGGTTTGACGAAGCTAAATGTTTTTGGCAACAGGTAGCTCATTAGCCCATAAAAAACAAATCCATAAATTAGCCGCAGCATTGTATAAGCTGTGGGGTTCAAAGACTGTAGTAAAAGTAGGGGCTTACAGAATAATAATAATAATAAATAATAATGAATTCAATTTATAACACACTTTTCATTAATGAAAATCTCAAAGTGCTACAAAGTGCAACAGAATTAAATGTCAATAAAACAAGTAATAAAACAAGTAAAATCAATAACAGTATCAACTAAGATCAAAAGTAGAATCATGAGGAGGTAGAGTATGCTCGGTTGAAAAGAAAGGTCTTCAAGCCGCTCTTAAAGTCAACCACAGACTGTGGGGCTCTCAGACAGTCAGGAAGAGAGTTCCACAGGCGGGGGGCAGCCACACTGAAAGCCCGGTCTCCCATGGTCCTTAATGGGTGTAACGAGATCTCGTTGTACGAGATCTCGCGATATTAAACTCCCGCGATATCTCTCGTTGAGAGGTAACGTTGTCTCGCGAGTCGCTAATGCTAGCGCTAGCAGAGCCCCTAGCAAGTCAGCGTCACGGACAGCATGGCTTCGCCGGATGAAGTTGCTATAGAAGACGCCCCAACTACTGATGGAGGGTCCCGGTGCCGCAGACGCCTCTACATTGATGGAGGGTCCCGGCGCTGCCGACGTTGCCCCGAATGTAAAGACACACTTGTGTAAACACCGGTGTGACCGGCGTTGCCAGATAGAGTCCCACCCACCCAAAGCACTCTTTACCCGCAAAAGTCAGAAGGAAAATCGCGGTGAACCGCCCAATCTGGCAACACTGGTGAGTGACGGCTGCAGATTCAGTGCTGATGCGGATATTTATGTTCAATTTTTGGAAAGTCCTGCGTGAATATCTATTTTTTTAAACAAAGTTGAACGTTCTAAGGTCTAAGGAGATTCAATCAGTAAAATGAAGACATCAGTTGAGTTTGTAATACATGTTAAAACAGAATAAAAGCCTTTTTGCGGCATAAAACCGATCTTTGAAGTTTTCTTGAACTAATATTAAAATCTCGTCTCGTTCTCGTGAACTCTGTAATTTGTCTCGTCTCGTCTCGAGAGTTTTGTGTATCGTTACACCCCTAGTCCTTAATTTGGTTCTCGGAATGTGAAGGAGATTACTGTTCTGTGACCGCAGCGACTGGGTGGATGAGTATGGAATAAGAATATCCTTCAGATAATCTGGTGAAGCTCCATGTAAGCATTGATGTGTAATGAGAGCAGTTTTGTACTGAATTCTGTAGGCGACAGGAAGCCAATGAAGGTTATGGAGAATGGGCGTAATATGTTCAAATTTACGAACTCTCAACAAGATCCTTGCTGCACTGTTTTGAATATATTGAAGTTTCTGAAGGTTTTTGCCAGGGATTCCAATAAACAGGGAGTTGCAGTAGTCGAGCCTGGAGGAGACAAAAGCATGGACGAGCTTCTCAGCATCGGAAAAAGTTAGGGATGGGCGAAGTCTGGAGATGTTTCGAAGATGGAAGAAGCAAGTTTTAAACAGAAGCTTAATGTGATTTTCAAATGTAAGAGTGGAGTCCATTTTTATTCCAAGATTAGTAACAGAGGTGGAGAGGGGGATGTCTTGTCCAGAAAAGGTCTGGCAGAACAGACAATGAACCCCTCATTGCTTCCGATGTGTGTCCCATCAGTGTACGAATGTGATAAAGCTCTGATTAGTCTCTTTAGAAAGATTTGTTCAATTAGCTTTGTAGATGTATAGTAGAGTGCTGTTTGAGTTGGGTAAATGAGGCACATATTGTAAAGCACTTTGAGTATCTTGATCTGACAGAAAGGCACTATACAAGTCCAGTCTATTTACATTTGTACATCTGTGTGTACACATGTACACCTTACAATTGCTCTTTATTATGCCACAAATCTGTGACATGTTGACATGGTGCTGGGAACAACATGTGCCATGGTCGACTTGCTTCAAGTGGCTTGGACCCCGGTAATACCTGCTCAAAGTTCTAGTCTTGTAATTCATTTGTGTCACGTCGAATATGCCAGGTGGGAGTCAGTCCATCTGTCTTTCTGTCATAAGAGACATAACGGTGCTTACTGTGAGTTTGGAGGTGACTCTCAGGTTAAATGGACTGGAAAACTCTGGGAGGTGACTTTTTAAGCTAATGAAAATTGTCAGACATTAATTATTCAACAAAAACTAGCCACTGGAACAAAGCAAAGCAAATTAATTGCAGTAATAATGTACCTTTGGGTCAATAACAACTTTTTATTTTATCAGTTTAAGGTGATGCTTGAATACAGGTTTATGAAACCCATTGCTCAACAACACTACATTACACACAAGCATAATTATTTTCCCTTTTTCTTGAACTGTGAGTATTGTGCAGTATATTAATATTTATAACTCAAGAAACATTATTTAAGTTTTGTAGATTTTTTGCCAGAAATAAACAAAATAAATTCCTACCAATGGAAAAGGGCATAAATAACAATAAATGCAATAAGTTTGGTTTGAACTGAAATGTAAATGAAATATGCTGGTAAAGATTCTCAGTCATCCAGGACATGATAAAATCAGAACAAGCGTTCAATACAAAAACAACTGGACTTTATTAAATGAAAACGTTTCGCCCTTCATCCAAAGGGCTTTCTCAATTCAAAGAGCAGGCTGTGTGAGAGTGAGGTTTTAAACAGGCTGAGATGACACACACAAACCTATGTAAATTGAAAGCTGAGATAACACACATACATACCTGAGATAACAACACACATCCTATGTACATTGAAGAATCACACATCACCTTAACAGTAAGGGTTTCTTAAGGTCTTTGTTAGTCTAATTCACAGAAGAAGCTCCTCTGTTCTAATCAGGTGTGAACCGTCTGGGAATTAGACCTAAGCTTTCTCAGCTTTCAATTTACATAAGTTTGTGTGTGTCATCTCAGCCTGTTTATAACCTCACTCTCACACAGCCTGCTCTTTGAATTGAGAAAGCCCTTTGGATGAAGGGCGAAACGTTTTCTGTTACAAATAAAATCCAGTTGTTTTTGTATTGAACGCTGGTTCTGATGTTAATGAAATGTTTGTGAAGACTTCTCAGCAAGTACTTTAGGTATTCTGACAGGAGTTTAACAAGATTGTACATCTCTGTTATGTGGCCTATATGATGTATGCTGGTGAAGATTCTGTCATCCAGGGCATGATAAAATAAGAAAGCGTTAAATACAAAAACAACTGGACTTTATTTGTAACAGAAGACGTTTCGCTCTTCATCCGAGGAGCTTTCTCAATTCAAAGAGCAGAGAGTGGGGATCAGGTTTTAAAGACTGCAGTGTTTCCCCTACCATTATACAAGCGGGGTGCCCCAACCCATCAACAGAACTGAGCACCCTGCCTACCAAACCGAACTTGGCCCCCACCCACTCGGCACTGACATAGCACTAAGTTAGTGGCGCAAAATACAGGCTCTCCAGCTAAAACGCTAAAGGCAGCGCTCACGTTGCCTCTTCACTCAAGCTGAATCCCCCCCACACACACGCACTCAAACTGTCTGTATAAACAGACAACGTGTCACGCTAAGCTAAAGGCAGCGCAATACAGGCACTCTAGCTAAAAAGCTAAAGGCGCCTCTTCCCTCATGCTGGAACCCCCCTCGAGACATGTCTCCGTCCCCCCATCAACTAAAATCATGGATGAGATGAGCACCCCGCCATGGCAAGTTAACTAGGGGAAACACTGAAGACTCTTTATAAAACATAATGATTCTACAAACTAAGTACATTGAAATCACAAACAGGAGTTTGGCTAAAAAAAATAGAGGTACTGTATTGAAAAGCTAAACATTTTTATTGTCTTTATAGGTAATTTAAGAAGTGTTGATTATCTTGTTACAAGATGTGATGTGTGGGTGTTTGCATGTAAGCAGTCGGGTCAGATGAAACCGCAGGAAAAAGGGAGAGACAGTCATTTTTTTAATTCAACTAAAGGAAGAGTAAACAGAATGCTTCTATTACAACCAAAGACAGTTTAAAGACCGTGTAAAGTGAATTTCAATATTTTCTTCAATAAATATTATAAATGTCATAATTGTAATGTTGTAAATGAGTAAAAAGTCTCAAAATTGTAGCTCAATTAATTTTGGAGTTATAGATCAAACTGTGTATAACCAGAATATTGGGCTGTCTGCCTCCTGTCAAACTCCAGCACAAACCTTGCACAAACTTTGCTTGGAGAACTACGTGGCTGCAGTTTTTGTTTTGCTTACCTGCTGCCTCTGTCAACCTCCTGTGTCGTCTGGACCGTTCTGGACTTTATCCTGTGCTCCTCTTCAAGTTATGCTCATTCAGGTTACATTTCACTGCTTCTTGTTTATTTCTCTCGGAGCCGTGGGTCTGCTGTTAGCGGCTAGCTCTGTGCTAGCTCCCCCCGGTTTGGCTGGTGTGATGTTGACCTACTCCGCTTCGCAGCTGCTTGGACTTAACAACTGCTCCATTCCACCTTCTGTTTCCATCATCAAACAACTGGGACTTCTGCGTAGACCTCGTTACATCCATAGAGGCTCTCGAAAGAAATCCGTTTATTCTCGCTCTGAATTGATTCCGTCCGGGAGACGTGTCGCACCTCAACTACGTCATCAGAACGCTGCGTCTGTAGTCCCTTGTAGTCCGCAGCGCACGAGGTGGCAAGGAAAACGTGGAGTGGACTTCAGTCTGCTTAAACCGGTTCAAAAAGCTCCTACACCAACTAGCATTAAAATAGAACTTTTCAATGTACAATCACTATCCAATAAATCATGTCTAATTCATGATCACATTCTGGAGAAAAACTTGGACCTCATGTGCCTCACAGAAACTTGGCATCAACCAGACGTGTTCAGTTCTCTGAATGAAGCTTGTCCCTCTGGATACAGTTATCTGCAGAGAGCCCGCTGCACTGGCCGCGGTGGTGGTCTGGCTGTAATCTACCGCAGTAATTTAAAATTGTCACATCTGTCTTCTCATAATTTTTCTTCTTTTGAATGTTTGGCCTTCAACTTCAAAGCCCCACTCCTGATGAACGTTATATTGATTTATAGACCTCCCAAACCGCATGTTTCATTTAACTCAGAAATGCATGACCTCCTCACTTTTTTCTGCACCTCCCCTGTAAAAACTATTTTTCTTGGCGATCTAAATATCCACATGGACAATTCCTCTTCCCCTCTGGCTACAGATTTTAAGTCTCTTTTGGAATCTCTCAACCTCACCCAACATGTGGACGCCCCTACGCACAACAGGGGGCATACTCTGGATTTGGTGATTACAGACACTGTACTCAATAACTTGTCTGTATATGACCTGGGTGTCTCAGACCACAGGGTCATCTCCCTGGAAGTGCCTTCAACTTCGCCTGCTTCTAACCCAAAACGACCTATCCAGTTCCGTGACTATAAAAACATTTCCCCTGATGTTTTGTCTGCTGATCTTCACGCCCTGACCGCTGTCAATCACTCATCTGCAGATGACTCTGTGGATTACTACAACCAATCTCTCCAGGAGCTTCTGGACCTACATGCTCCCTTGAAGTCAAGACTGGTGTCTTTCTCCCGTTCAGCCCCTTGGTACACTGGTGAGCTGCGCAGGATGAAGGCAACTGGCCGTGCTATTGAGAGACGTGTAAAATCATCTGGTCTCTCGGTACATAAGCAAGCGTACAAAGAACATCAGAAAGCGTACGCCTATTCTCTTAAAGAAGCACGCTCCAAATATTATTCCAACATCATCAACACCTGCCCTGGAAACTCTAAACAGCTCTTCTCCACAATAACTCATCTGCTTAATCCCATTAAACAAACTCATGAGGACTCTGTTCAAAAATGCAACCTGTTCCTCTCATCATTTAAAAACAAAGTTGACACTATCAGATCTCAGCTCCACAACCTCCCTGATCTTAGTGTGCCATCTACCCGTCTGCTTTCTGGGACCCTGAGCAGCTTTGATGAAGTCGTTCAGAGTGAGGTGGAGACCATCCTCAAGAAAATGAAGCCTTCATCCTGCGCCCTGGATCCCTTCCCCTCGTCTCTCATAAAATCCAATCACTCTGCAATAAGCCCATTAATCACACAAATAATAAACAAGTCTCTACAATCTGGTCATGTTCCATTGCCTCTAAAAACTGCCATCATTAGGCCTCTTCTGAAAAAATCTAATTTGGATCCCGACATTTTTTCTAATTACCGCCCAATTTCCCACCTCCCATTTCTGTCCAAAGTGCTGGAGAAAGCAGTTGCTGCTCAGCTGCAGGACCACCTACAGCAACACTCTCTGTATGAGAAGTTCCAGTCTGGATTCAGAGCAGCTCACAGTACTGAGACTGCACTGCTGAGAGTAACAAATGATGTCCTCATGGCTGCTGACACTGGTTCTCCCTCCATCCTTGTCCTCCTTGACCTCACTGCAGCCTTCGACACTGTGGACCATAGTATCCTCCTCCACCGTCTTCATGTGGAGGTCGGTCTCTGTGACACTGTCCTGGACTGGTTCAATTCTTTCCTCTCCAATAGGCTGGAATGTGTTAGCCTTGGCAATGCCACTTCCCAGACAGTCGGTGTCTCCTGTGGTGTCCCTCAGGGGTCAGTTCTGGGGCCCCTGCTGTTTTCCCTCTACATGCTGCCTTTAGGTCAAATTATTAATCAGTTCAACATTTCTTTTCACTGCTATGCCGACGACACACAGCTTTACATCAGGACTGGAACATCATCATCATCCCTATCTCCGTCTTCACTCACTGTTCTCTCTGCCTGCCTGGAGGAAATAAAGGCATGGATGAATCAGAACTTTCTTCAATTAAACTGCTCGAAGACTGAGGCCATATTGATTGGCACCCCTCACCAGATACAAACATCAACTTTAACAACAATCTCCTTCTCTGGTCAAGACATCCCCCTCTCCACCTCTGTTACAAATCTTGGAATAAAAATGGACTCTCATCTTACATTTGAAAATCACATTAAGCATCTGTTTAAAACCTGCTTCTTCCATCTTCGAAACATCTCCAGACTTCGCCCATCTCTGACTTTTCCTGATGCTGAGAAACTCGTCCATGCCTTTGTCTCCTCCAGGCTCGACTACTGCAACTCCCTGTTTATTGGAATCCCTGGCAAAAACCTTCAGAAACTTCAATACATTCAAAACAGTGCAGCAAGGATTTTATTGAGAGTTCGTAAATTTGAACATATTACACCCATTCTCCATAACTAAAGACAAAAGACAAATAAAGTCCATAAAGACAAAGTTGTTATAATCTTAAGGGAACAGAGTTGTTTGTAAAACCACAATTCAGAACCAGTTTGAAGGGACGTTCTACCTCAATCCAGGGAATTAGATTATGGAATGGCTTGGAGAATGTAGTTAAAAATGCCAAGTCAATGTTTACATTTAAAAAAATGATCAAAACAAATGTGTTAAAAAAATATGTGTGAAATAGCGTAATGTGTATTGTATTAGTTAAAAAATTAGAAAGAGTTAGTCATTTTGTACTGTTAGTTAGAAAATTAAAAAGAGTTAGTAATTTTGTACTGTTGGTTGAAGAATATTATTGTTTAACCTGACTGTTGGAAAAAGTTGGTTGAAGATTATTATTGTTTACATGGTTTGACTACTGTTGTTTAATCTGATTGTTGGAGATAAGGGGCAGATATAATAAGATTTATTCTTCTTTCTGCCACCTTTCATTTTTTTACATTTTGTACACTATCATTATGAGATTGCCTTGTATTGTTTCTTTTGTAAAAAAATGAACAAATTTAATAAACATAAACATAAACATAACCTCCATTGGCTTCCTGTCACCTACAGAATTCAGTACAAAACTGCTCTCATTACCCATCAATGCTTGCACGGCACTTCACCTGACTATCTAAAGGACATTCTTGCACCATATTCATCCACCCGGTCTCTACGATCACAGAACAGTAATTTCCTTCATATTCCTCGGACCAAATTGAGGACCATGGGAGACCGAGCATTCTGTGTGGCTGCCCCCCGCCTGTGGAACTCCCTCCCTGATGACCTGAGAGCTCCACAGTCACTGGTTGACTTTAAAAGCAGCATAAAGACCTTTCTTTTTAAGCAAGCCTATTCTGCCTCCACATGATTTTATCTTTGATCTTAGCTGATATCATTATTGATTTTACTTGATTTTATCACTTGTTTTATTTTATTTATTTTTTAAGCAAGCCTAATCTGCATCCACATGATTTTATCTTTGATCTTAGTCGATATTATTATTGATTTTATTTGATTTTATCACTTGTTTTATTTTGATCTTTGCTTTGTTACACTTTGTAGCACTTTGAGATTTTTATTAATGAAAAGTGCATTATAAATGGAATTCATTATTATTATTATTATCATTATATGTCTGTTTCAGGATTTTTTAGGCGTGTTTTAAATGTGACCGCGTTTCGTCACGCGGTCTAGCCCCACCCCCTGCAGCTCCAGCCGTATAAATTAGTTCTTGCCTCGGTGGAGCCGTTCACTCGCGAATCGCAGATAGCATCAGATAGCAATAGCTCCTTTTTTGCTAAGAAAATGCGACAGGTCCATTGCATACTTAGTTATCAACGTGATTACTCTATATTTTAATCACCAACACAGACCCCGCATGCGATGTGACCGGGTCGGACCGGGTGCAGCGAGTCCGCTCATCTTCTAAAATAGCGCTTATTATTAAACACATAACAGCGGAGTTATGAATTATAGTTGTGTCCTCAACTTTAAAAACAAAACCAGAGTTGTTTGTGCACTAAAAACAGCGTAACTCTTGGAAAAAGGAGCTGCTGTTACAGCCAGAACTCAGATAAAAACAGAGCAGGTTTACTGGATCTCTGCTGCACCTGTCTGCCTCTCCACACACAGCTCAGGCTGTGAAGAACGATGCCGACCGTCACAGTGGTCACTGTCTGACTCAGAGTCTGAGTCTGGCTCTGGAGGTTCAAATGAGTAGGGCTGGAGAACTCCAATTAGGCTGCCAGCCTTCGCGAACATCTTCAGGGTGCAGGACACGGGCGCAGTACTGCGCTGAAACCACGCCCACGCGCTGACACGCCCCCAGCGTTTCAGACCAGGGCACAATTATGTTTTTTCATTATTTTTGAGACTTAATTTTATAAGGTAAACAATGTTTTTAATCAGTCAGATTTATATGGGTGATTAATAACACATATTTATGCCGTGTGACAAACTCAAAACACACATTTAATTTTACTTTACACGGTCTTTAATAAAAGTCGCTATAAAAAAAAGGTTTTGATAAAATTAGTTTTACTATTCAGAAGAAAAAAAACAACAACAACCACACAGATAGAATAGATGGACTCAGAGACAGAGGTAGAGATGCACGGTCTCAGGCAAGTTTGCTTACCGGTATTTTTATATCAGTGATGTAAAAAGTCAAATCTTCTCAAATTTAGAATGAATAAAAACCAAAACACTGAAGTCCTGTTGTCCAGAATACCGGTAGTATGTTTAGTGATGCCCGTTTAGAAAAAACACCCTATTCTACTCTATTCTATTCTGAGAGATCACATTTTTGAAGCATTTAGAAGAATCAGTATCTCAACGTGAATTTGAGTAACTGTGGAGTGGGCCGGCAACACAAGACTGGTAGAGAAGCAGAGGGAAACAGTGACGATTCACAATGAGCTGAAATTAAATAAAAACACACAAATCATCTGTGCTACTAATCATGTGTTACTGGGCAGCTTGTTACTGAGAGCAAACTCTGAAAATGCACCCTTTCCACAGCAAATACTGGGATATGGCACAGCAGGAAGTGAACAAATAAATTAAATGGTGGCAACATTTCCCACTGGAAAAGATCCAGCTGTTTACCATGCGGTCTCAAGTTTTACCGTAGCACTAAAAAGCACTAAGCTGTCAGTAATTTCATTCTTTACACCTGCACATTACATGCTGTGACAACACAAAATGGCTGCTGTGAATAACACTAGCCCACAGTGAGACTGGTTGGTTGGCTTCAATAAAGCTTTGGGTATTTGAATCAGTTATTTTTGACAGATTTACTTGTGATAAATCGTTAAGCACGTAAGTAATTTTAGGAATTAGGTCTGAATGCTTTCTGTATGATGGACTAAACCAAAATGCAACTTTATTTTTGCCCCTCAAAAGGCAGAAGTAGTACTGTATATAAACAAACATTTAGACATAACTAACTGCAATCAAAGAGTTCATATGTGGGGGGTGTAACAATACAAGCTCACTAGACAAGACAACATACAGGTTCATGATAATGAGCCAAGATTTCAGCAAAATATTTAGGAAAAGGTCAAAACTTTTGCTGGAAAAAAGCCCAGTAAGCACTTTAGTAGGTTTTGCCACAAACTCAGCTGATTAATAGAATCTCTCCGGATTTCTTATTGGTCTGTTTAAACTTTGAAATAGTGTTTCAACTTTTAACACGATTTCATTATGTTTTTATCTCCAGTTAATTTAAACTGATTTCTGCAAGATGTTGAGTAAACTTTTGACCCAATAGATGCACTGATCAGACGGACTGATACGCTCAGCCTCCACAGCGACATCAGCATATAAAGGTTTATGTTTCGTATTCATTGAGGTGAGAAAACGACAACGCACTTAACAATTTGTGTCGAGTAAAAATGTGGGTTTAATGTTAGCTAAGGTAGCATTCTTTCATACTAATCACTAAAGGATGCGTACCAGTATACAGTACTGTGTGTGTGTGTGTGTGTGTGTGTGCGTGTGTGTGTGTGTGTGCGTGTGTGCGTGTGTGCGTGTGTATATTAACATATATATATATTTTTTTTTAACAAGTGGAAATAAAATGGTAATTAAAAGGATATTTAAATAGAAATAGAAACCCCTCCCTGGGCTGCCACCTTACCGTGGTGGAGGGGTTTGAGTGTCCCAATGATCCTAGGAGCTATGCTGTCAGGGGCTTCATGCCCCTAGTAGGGTCACCCAAGGCAGACAGGTCCTAGGTGAGGGACCAGACAAAGTGCAGCCCGAAGACCCCTTATGATGAGTAAAATAAATGGACAAAATGTTCCCTCGCCCGGACGCGGGTCACCGGGGCCCCACTCTGGAGCCAGGCCCGGAGGTGGGGCACGTTGGCGAGCGCCTGGTGGCCGGGCTTTCACCCATGGAGCTCGGCCGGGCACAGCCCGAAGAGGAGACGTGGGTCCCCCTTCCCATGGGCTCACCACCTATGGGAGGGGCCAAAGGGGTCGGGTGCAATGTGGGATGGGTGGTGGCCGAGGGCGGGGACCCTGGCGGTCTGATCCTCGGCTACAGAAGCTGGCCATTGGGACATGGAATGTCACCTCTCTGGTGGGGAAGGAGCCTGAGCTAGTGTGTGAGGTTGAGAGGTTCCGGCTAGAAATAGTTGGACTCACCTCAACGCATGGCTCTGGCTCTGGAACCAGTTTCCTTGAGAGGGGTTGGACACTCTTCTACTCTGGAGTTGCCCCTGGTGAGAGGCGCCGAGCAGGAGTGGGCATACTTGTTGCCCCCCATCTTGGTGCCTGTACGTTGGGGTTCACCCCGGTGAACGAGAGGGTAGCCTCCCTTCGCCTACGTGTGGGGGGACGGGCTCTGACTGTTGTTTGTGCCTATGCGCCAAACGGCAGCGCAGATTACCCACCCTTTTTGGAGTCCTTGGAGGGGGTATTGGAGAGTGCGCCTCCTGGGGACTCCCTTGTTCTGCTGGGGGACTTCAACGCTCACGTGGGCAATGACAGTGAGACCTGGAGGGGTGTGGTTGGGAGGAACGGCCCCCCTGATCTGAACCCGAGTGGTGTTCTGTTGTTGGACTTCTGTGCTCGTCATGGATTGTCCATAACGAACACCATGTTCAGGCATAAGGGTGTACATATGTGCTCTTGGCACCAGGACACCCTAGGTCGCAGTTCAATGATCGACTTTGTTGTCGTCTCATCTGATCTGCGGGCTCTCCAATCTCTGGAGCTGAGGTCACCGAGGTGGTTAAAAAGCTCCGTGGTGGCAGGGCTCCAGGGGTGGATGAGATTCGCCCTGAGTTCCTTAGGGCTCTGGATGTTGTGGGGTTGTGTTGGCTTACGCGACTCTGCAATATCGCGTGGACATCGGGGGTAGTTCCCTTGGATTGGCAGACTGGGGTGGTGGTTCCCCTATTCAAAAAGGGGGACCGTAGGGTGTGTTCCAACTATAGGGGGATCACACTCTTAAGCCTCCCTGGTAAGGTCTATTCAGAGCAGGGCTGGACTGGGACAAAAAATCGGCCCGGGCATTTTGAGCAGAGTGGCCCACCAGGTATTGATGGAAAGAGAATGACGCTCGTGAATGGAAACAAATTTCTTGTAACAGTGCTTGCAAACTGTAATGAAAAGATACTTTTTTATTTAAGTCAGTAATTCTATGATGACCCATGTTATCATGGCACCCTGTCAGAATGATTATAGTCAGAGCAAGATGTGCTAACAGCAATCACTCTTAGATATTGCTTGTATTTATGTCTGTTTTCCCTTGACCCAACAAGGTGCTTAGAATAAAATCATAGTTTATTAAGATGACATAATGGTGTTTGTTATACAGTATTTATAGGAAACCATACCATACCATGCCTCAAAAAGGAGGAACCATCAGAGAGCCTGATGGCTCTGTATTGTAACAACAGGAACACAGAAATTAAAAATCTCAAACAACCATTCTATAAAGAAACTTTATTTTTCCATCAGCCATATATTCCTGTTTTGTGTTAAGATAACATAACAAACATTGTCTTGTTGGTGTATATGTACTTGTCTAATGAACTTAAACTTACTACACCATCCTCAGAAATCAGTGGCGGGCCGTGCATTTCACACCTAGGCCTTCAGTAGTGCTCCGTCTGAATCAATCCAAGCCTCAATAACTATTTTATGGCTATAAACTTCTACTACAGGTACAGCTGCGACACACATAAAAAAAGCATAAAAAATAACCTGATAAAACTGCAATATTATTCACGGACTGTGGTCACAGACCACAGTCCGTGAAGATCCACAACTTCTCCTCCTCCACCATCACCCTCAGCACTGGCTCTCCTCAAGGATGTGTGCTGAGCCCTCTTCTGTTCACTCTGCTCACATATGATTGTACAGCCACACATCCAGGCTGTCATATTGTTAAGTTTGCAGATGATACAGCGGTGGTGGGATGCATCACAAACAATGATGAGTCCAGCTACAGACAGGAGGTGGAACACCTGGAGAGCTGGTGCAAAGAGAATAATCTTCACATGAATGTGAAGAAGACAAAGGAGATGATTGTGGACTTCAGAAGGAACAAACACACCCACACTGAACATAGGTGGATCAGTGGTGGAAGTGGTCTCCAGCTACAAATACTTGGGTGTACACATGAATGATAACCTCAGCTGGAGCAACAACACCACCAGCCTGATCAAGAAAGGTCATCAGAGACTCTACTTCCTCAGACGGCTGAGACGAGCTGGTCTGAGCAGCCCAGTCCTCACCTCCTTCTACAGGTGTGCAGTGGAGAGCATCCTGTGCTCCAGCATCAATGTGTGGCATGGAGGCTGCACAGTTGCAGAGAGGAAAGCTCTACAGAGAGTGGTGAAGGCTGCACAGAAGTCTGTTGGAGTCAGTCTCCCCACCATCACAGACATTTACACCTCCAGATGCAGGAAAAGAGCCACCTGCATCATGAAAGACCTCACTCACCCAGCACACACACTCTTTGCCCCACTCCCCTCAGGACATAGGTTGAGGAGCATCAAATGTAGAACAACTAGACTGAGGAACAGCTTCTACCCTGAGGCTGTTAGACTCATGAATTAATAAATAATAAGAATAATCACTGTGAAATATCACATCATGCTGATGCTGATCTGTTTTCTTGTTGCTGTGTTCATCTGTGACCATCTGCTCATACAGACTCATGTTCGTGCTGCTGTTTATATATAATGATGTTTTTCTACTACATTAGGGCTTAGTGTATTTCTAGTTGATGTTTTCTTAGTTAATCCTAGATGTTATTACTGTTTTTCTCTTGCATTTTGTTGTTGGATGTAACTGGGACCCTGTGTACATAATCTCGTTTTCATCACATGTACCACATGCGGTGCAAATGACAATAAAGACTCTCTGACTCTGACTGACTCTGACAATTTACAGATATATGAAAGGGAAAAAAACAACATATAAAATGAAAGGTAGCAACAGATGAAAAAAAATCATATTTGCTCCTTCTTAAAACAAAATAAATTCAAACAATCAATTCAAACAATAATTATCTATAAATAATATAACAAAACTCACCAGAGTGTGTGGAACAAACTAGCAGTTATTTTGGGACATGCAGAAAGTTGTACCATGATGTGTCACAGCTGAATCAGGAGCTCCTACTTCGCGTTGTTTCCAGCAGCAAACACCGCGGTAAAGTTAGTTTGAAGTTGGACGAAGCAACGCAGTGCTGAAGACACGCTGACACGGAGCTTTAATATCCAACGTCCAACTTGAAACTAACTTCACTACGGTGCAGCAAACAGTAAACAAAGCCCGTTTTCTCTCTTTCTACCTTTCAGGTCGTGTGACCGGACATTACATCCAATAACACAGCAAGTTTGGACCATTGCAAAACTGTAAAAACCTACTTGGATTCTAAAAAAAAAATAGTGAAAAAGCTTACTGTATTTTAATGGCCAGCCCCAGAGCCTCTGGCCAGCCCGAACCGACTATCAACTTCCGCGCCGCGGGTGTGACGTCACACGTTGACTATCCAATCAAAACGGGTGAATAGCTGACATTTCCGTGTTGGTTGCGGTGAATACTCTTGGTGACGCGTTTAGCATCAGGTCTCGCCAACTCAAAATCTGATTGGTTGAAGCAACAGCTTGGATAGCGCTGCAGTGAGAAGCAGAGCTGCGAGTGAAGGCTTCTAATCTACCTAGCAACAAGTAGTGGCTAAAATGTGATTGGTTAAAGGCTTAAATATTAAAATACACTCTGGAAGCAGAGCAAACAGGGAGGTAGCAATGAAAGTAAGCGGTCAGACCATTTGGGATTATTTAATACGTATTCATGGACAAAATATAATAAAAATAAAAAATATTAATTTTTAATTTTAATTTTAAATAATTTTAAGGCCTTCTCTGAAGGCCTTGCAGGCCCTGAGGGTCCACCACTGTCAGAAATACACATGACTCAGAGTCATGTGTATTTCATCACTTTGTAATGGTCACTGATCGATTAATAAAGCGTTAGATTTATTTCAATTTGTTTCTTTATTTTATTATATTATCTACGCTGCAATATGACCATTTATTATTAATTGTTGTCTCCTGAAAGGTAACGAGCAGTGGTGGGCACAGACCGCTAGAGAGCGCTAAAGCGCTATTCCGCTTACAGTGGACCTAAACTTTTTGTCAGCGTTTTTGTGAATTGACTAACTTTTATAATTCATAAGCGGATTTATGCTATTTTTATTTAAAATGCAGTACCGCTAATAACTAATTATCTATCAGTAAAAACCAATAAACTTATTTACAAGCTTTTATGCTGCTTGTTTTTTACCTTTTTCCCCACGTAAACAGCAGAGGAGGAAAGGGTGTGAGGGGGAGGGGGGCAGAGCTGAGAACAGACTCGGCTCTACCATGTAGGTAAATGCCTGGGGGTCCCATTTCAGCAGTGGCCCCGGCCCCGCCTCGCCCCGTGCAGTCACCTACATCACTAACATTGATCCTGCTTGTTAATGTACATTTAACATAAAAATAATTATAGTTACGATGAAAACGATCATTAAATACGCAATAAAAAAAACGGTCGATTTCTTTATCCCCCTACTAAAAATGGACTATTCCATCTTGACATCTTCCGGGTCAGTCGTGAACTCGAGGGCTAGTTCTGTGGCTAGCTGGTTGTGCTGGGTACTTGGATAAATCCGCAGACAACCCCGCTGTTTCAAGCCAAATTAACGTGGCCGGATGATTTTATTGTGTGTTTTGTGTCCACCATTTGACGGTGAGTCGTTATTTTTATGTATTTTAGTTACTTTTCATTAAATCTGTTGACTACCTATAGACGCTGAACTCTGTGTCCAGCTGGTTGTTTTGGGTTACTAATGGATAAATCCGTAGAGAACCCCGCTGTTTCAAGCCAAATTAACGTGGCCGGATGATTTTATTGTGTGTTTTGTGTCGACCATTCGACGGCGAGTCGTTAGTTTCATGTATTTGGGTTACTTTTATGTATAAATGCGGTG